>PISX010000738.1:0-19170 GCA_004024625.1 Mellivora capensis | reverse complement strand
GGTGCAATTGCTGGGTCATAGGGTAGTTCTATTTTCAACTTTTTTAGGAACCTCCATGCTGTTTTCCAGAATGGTTGCACCAGGCAAAGCCCTTCTTTTCACCTCCACAGCCAGGAACCACTGGGGGACCTACTGAGGGAGGATTTAAAGTGAAGGAGAGTGTGTGAGTCCAGAAAAGTGCGCTTAGGAGGAAGGGAAGATGTCAGGAAGGTGGGGTCAGCAAGGAGGAAGGAGGATGTGGTAGAAAAAATACTAAAAATAATAGTTAATGTTCAGTGATGGGTCGGCACTGTTCCAAATGCTTTCCTTATATTAACTTCATTTTACAGGTGAGGAAACTGAGGCCCAAGGTCACATGGCTGGTTCATGGCAGAGCAGCAGGCAGTGTGCCTCCAGAGCCCAGTGGACTGGGCTTAACTTGTGTCACATGCAGGGAAAGGGCAGCATTAGAAACAGGTCCTGCTCTTCTTCTGAGGACAAAAAGGAGAGGCTGGATGAAGCTGGAGCTTCTATTCTATTGGGCTGGAGGAAATTTCAATTGCAGTCTTCATTGGGTTCTTCCTTAGAACTACACAAAACTGGGATCTTATGGATCCCACAATACAAGGAAAATGCCTCTGATAACCTGTACCTAAAACCACGGAGATGCTGCATTAGTTAAAAACGTGTGACTTAACACATAGGAGAATCTTTGAGTGATGGGGCCTTCAGCTATTTTACATAAGAAGAATCCTGGAGGCGGGCAGTCCCTGGAGGGGTTTCACAGCTTTCTAATGTCTCCAAGAAATCGAGATCTTGTTATCCCTATATTTTATCATCTCAGTGTATGGACTTTTTATCCTTGGGCTTGTTTCCTCATTGTCACAGAATGGCTGCCAGAGCTCCAGAGCTCACAAAACTATCTTTAGGGCAGAGAGCAGGAACAGGCCACCTGGATCTCCTTCCCAGACTTTCCCTAGGTCCTCTTAGTCAGAACTGGGTCCTAAACCAGTAAGTAGCAAAGAGAACATTAGCTCACTTGGTATAGAACAATCATGGGTCGCCATCTGGGGCTGGAGGAGAGGCCCACTTTCCTGTGCAAGTTGCAGCCTGAACAAAATAAGGGTTCTTTAAGGAAGAAAGGTGTGTAGCTGAAGGGTAGAAAACCAACTGTGTCTGTCACAGAAGCCACCAGGCTCTTTCAGGTCTGTTGTTCTCATGCCACATGACACACTTGGGACACAGGAATTTCCGCCAAGACTAGGAGCCCTGTGTCTGGGGTCAAGGCTCCCTGAGTGCATTCAGCAGCCTCCTCCTGATTTTAGCCAGGGTGTTGACAGGGAGCTGGTCACAGTCTCAAAAGACTATGGGGACTAACAGTCCTTTGCCTCTTTCTGTCCAGGAGAAGCCATACCACTTCTCAGATGTACTTCCCTCCCAACATTTTCTTTTCCCAGAATCCTAACAAAATATTCCCAAAGATGAGACCTTTGGGGGAAAAAAGATAAAAACAATTTTTTTTTTTTTTCTGGTAGCTTCTTCTCTTGTCCAGTTAACACAAACCTGTCTCTAGGCCTGGCTCTCTTTATGCCTTTGGTGGCTGTGGGGACAGAGCTGGCCCTGCAGATTTCAAAACATCCTCATGCCATGGTTGGAGCTGAGGTGTTGTGGTGGTAAGTAGGAGGCCTGGGCCCCAATCTCTACTCTGGGTCCCAATGTCTTCGTCAATAAAATGGTTTAGAAGAAATGCTGGGGAGCGGGAATGGGAGAAGTTTAAGCAGTTCACAAACTAGATAGGCCTCAGCCAAATCCCTAGCAAAATGCCCCAGTCAGACCCATTCCTACCTGGACAGTGATGGGGGGAGACACAGGGAAATGGAGGGCTAATACGTGTTGTAGGCTTCCAGGTGCAGATGTGATGTGTTTCCAATCTGCCTCTGTGTTTATACAAGACGGAAGACAGGGTGTGGGCGAGGGTTGTGGATGGTGGCGGGGTGGAGGGGTAAGTTAAGAAATAACAGAGGGGGGACACCTGGGTGGCTCAGTCGGTTAAGCGGCTGCCTTCGGCTCAGGTCATGATCCCAGCGTCCTGGGATCGAGTCCCACATCGGGCTCCTTGCTCGGCAGGGAGCCTGCTTCTCCCTCTGCCTCTGCCTGCCACTCTGTCTGCCTGTGCTCGCTCGCTCTCTCTCCCTCTCTCTCTGACAAATAAATAAATTTTAAAAAAATTAAAAAAAATAATAACAGAGGGTACCCACAGTCACATTTTAGTATCAGGACAAGGGTTCTTAACTGGGGTGCACCAACCACAGACCACATGTGGTAATTCAGAGTCCATGAACTTGGCTTGAAAGGTATTATCACTTTCCTTCCACGGGCGTCCATGCCCTCGGTTCTGAAGACCATGGTTGTCGTAGCGATGTTGGTAGGAAGCACAATGCTTTCCGTCTCCCTTTACAGTTGTTGTAGTTCTCTTGAAACACCACATACGCCCATTTCTATTTCAAATTTGTAGTTTACCAGGGTCCCAGCCAGATCTTGTTATTTAATGTGTCCATAAAGAAACCCATGAATTACAACATCACACACTTAAATGTTTTCACAACTGTATTTCAACATAACCAGCTTTCCTTTGTAATCCTGTGTATTTCGTTTTAGGCATATGAAAATGTTGTTTTGAGGCAGGATCCGGGGCACAGAAAATGGTCATGAGTCTCCCCCACCCTCCTACCCCTTGCCCAGAGTGGCCTCATGGACCCTGGCTCAGAGCAAGAGCAGAGGTTCAGTTCCTGTGGGAGGAACCAGATCAAAATTCCAGCAGGCACTGTCCCTGCTCCAGGAAATCTCCGGGTAGGGGGGGCAGGGGTGAGGCCTCCCCGGGGACCTCTCCCTGAGAGCTTTGATCTGATGGAATAGTGTTGGGCCTCTGCTGCCCACTGTGGAAAAGGAGAAAGTCATTAGCTTCCTACCTTAAGTCACAGGAAGATTCAGGGGGGATGAGGACAAAGCCCCAGGCTTCCCAGCATTGGTTCTTAGGGAATTGTTTCCACTGAATTTAAGGACACAAAAGCCAAGAGTGGGGAGAAGAGGTGGGAAGATCCTTCCATCCTCAGAAGCAAGTCTCCCACACCCTGGTGGAGAACGAAAGCCATGTCTTTGGGGCCCGGACGAAAGCTGAGCCATTCCCCCTTGCAAACAAGCCTCTGAGCTTGCAGGCACTGGAGCACAGATGCACCCCGGACTCTTTCCTGCAAGGATGGTTCCTCCGTCTCTGCCTCTCATGAGCTGCCCCCCCCTAACACGCCAGGCAAGCCCTGCTGTGGGGGACACAGCGGCCAGGCCCCAGCTGAGGCCCCCAGGGTCTTAGGAGAAGAGCAGCATTATGGTACAAGTACTCGAAGGAGGAAATCCAGGGCAGAGATTCTCTTATTCAACTGTCCCCTCTCCCTGAATTTAGCTTCCTGATATCTGTCAAGACCTTCCAAGCTTCCCTACCTGCCACAGGGCTGATCCCACCCTTGTCCCCCATTGGGAGCGGGGAACCCAAGACTTGTCAGAGGTCCTGCAGGCCAACTCTGAGAGTAACTGAGCCCCGATCCCCCAGTCAGCCTAGAGTTGGACTCACTTCCTGTGACTCTGGCTATGTGACCGTAGGGGGAGGCCAGAACCCACGAACTCCTTCCCACTGCTCAGCAACTCCCCTCCCTACAGGGAACCCTCCCAGGTTTGAGATCATTGTAGGGAAGTGACATAAAAGGTTAATTCCGAGATGGGGGATGGACTGGAAGGACACTGAGGGAAAGACCTGGGAGTCTGAAACCCTTGAAATTTTCAGGGGAGCCCCTCGAAGAGACAGTCCAGGACTACTCACTTCTGCTTCCTGCTACGTTCTTCGCTACCCGTGATAGCATGCGTGCGGTCTGGTCAGGGCAGAGAAATGATTGACAGGACCCCAGGACGTCATCCATTTATTCATGCATTCATTCATTCATAGATATTTGTTCCAGGCTCGCAGTGTGCAATGGGGATGGGAGGCAGAACCACACAAAGTAAATGCTGTCCACAGGAGCTTGGGGCAGAAGGAGGGAAATACCCATTCTCGACGGAGGATTGTGGAGAACTACTTCCTGGATGGCAGCCTGAGGCAAAGCCTTGAAGGACAGGGAGGATTTTCCTGGGAGGAGGGGAATGAAGGACCTCCCAGGCAGATGCTCTGAAGGAAGCTCCAGGCCCACCTGGAGAGTACTGGGACCTGTGCCCTGGGCTGCACTGGGCTGCACTGAGCAAAGAGGGCTCGGAGTGTGATGGCTCTCAGGAGCACATGAGATCCTAGGGTTAGGTACATTTGGGAAGTTCTGGATTAAACAATGTTGAGCAGACCTCTTTGCTGCAGGACTTGTCAGAACCTTTAACCTATTCACATGCTGGGTGAGCCTCCTGGTGTGTCCCAGGACTGGCATTCTGGCTATCTTCGCTGGGATAAGGAACATGGGAGGCAGTGAGATTGTATGATGTTAGAGAGGAAGCAAGGGGCTTTGAACGCCAGGCCGACAAGAATGGAATTTGTTCTTGGGACCAGTGTGGTGCCTAAGGAGGCTAAAGGATTTAACTGAGGGAGCCTGGCTTGGGACTTGGGGCAGTTTAGTAACCTCAGGAGGACAGGGCTATGGCAGGACAAGGCCAGCTCTTCCCTCCTTGACAGCCGGGTCGCTCTGTGGGAGACGAAGCGGATTCTACAGACACAGGCAGCGAAGGAGCTCAGAGAGGCCAGAAGCTACGGAAGGCTGGGCCACCACTGAGTCCAAGCGTGGGTTAAAACCACAGTGGTCAAGGCTGCTAGCTTCAAATCCTGCCTACAACCACTTCCATCTGTGGGCAAGTGACCCCACCCTCCTGGGGCCTCAAGCTCCTTTTTTTTTTTTAATAGACATTATTATTTACAGTGATGTTAGATTTGCAGAGCACTGTGTCAAAGTACAGAAAGTTCCATATACTCCCTCCCAACACGGCTCATACCCCGTGCCTCACGGTTCCCCTATTATTCACAACTTGCATCAGTGTGCGACATTTGTCACAAGAGCTGAACCAATATGGACATGTTGTTACTAAGGGCGGCAGTTTACTTGAGGGTTCTCTCTGTGGTGGACGGGTCCACTGGTTGTCACTAACGTGTATGTCACGTGTCCATCATGACAGTATCATACAGAACAGTCTCACTGTCCTAAAAGTGCTGTGCGGGCCTCAGTTTTATCATCTGTAAAATGAGTGTGAAGCCCATGTGAGCCCCAGACTCTCACTGTCCGTGGCTGATTTAGGCCTCTTGACAAATGGGACAGACAACGACTAAATGTTTTCCTAAATATGGTCTTATATACATCAGAATCCCTGGGCTTGGGGGAGGGGGTCTTCATTCAAATGTTCTCCCGCCTCGGTCCCATACCCTGCCAAGTCAGAACCTCTGGTGTAGCGCCCAGGAAGCTGGATTTTAACCAGGCGCCTGGCACCCAGGGCCAGAACTACAGGTACCTGGGAGTTGGTTCTACCAAAGCTTTTCACATGCAAACAGAAAAATCCTAGCCACTGTCAGGTTAAAGCTCAGGAGAGATGCACCATTCCTGAGGAGGCAGGAGTAGAACTGTTTTTCCATAAAGTCTGGAAAAAGCCCATTTCTGCCTTCTGCAGCTCCCAGCCCACAAGCCCGCTATTGTTTCGTATCTTGATTGCTTATCACTCACCCAAAATAACCTGCGGGCCACGGCTCACCAGCTGCAGCTCTCTCTGCAACTCCCTTAATTTAGCAGCCAGACACGTTTGGCTCTGCGACAGAGCCCAGGGCCCAGGAAAGGGGCCCCTCCCTCGTGGCCATCTGTAGGGGGTTAAATGGTGTCCTCCCAAAATCTGTGTCAGCCAGGAACCTCAGAATGTCGCCTCATTTGAAAACAGGGTCTTTGCGGATATAATGAGGAAGGACGGAGATGAGGTCCTGCTGGAGGAAGGCGAGCCCTCGGTTCAATCTCTGGTGTTCCTATAAGGACAGACGGGACAGACAGAGCTCCATGGAGGGCAGGCGGCCCTGTGAGAACAGAGGCAGAGACTGGAGGGAGGCGGCGACAAGGCCAGGCACACCAAAGAGGCCTGCAGCCACCAGAAGCTGAAAAGAAGCAAGGAAGGATTCTGCTCTAGAACCTTCAGAACAAACATGGCCCTGCCGACACCTTGGTTTCAGACTTCCGGCCTTCAGAACTGTGGGAGAATATGATTCTGTTGTTTCAAGCCTAGTTTGTGGTGATTGGTCCCAGCAGCCTCAGCAAACCAATACACCATCACCACACAGCCCCCTGCCCCGGCTCAGCCGGCCCCCCGCCCCACTCCAGCCCCAAAGACGGACCCCACATGTGGGCGAGTCTCCAGATGGACGGTTTAATGTGGCTGGTTGTGATCAGAGCTATTTTCTCCCAACCAACATCTCTGAATTCTGCAGCTACAAGGTCTGTTTCTTACAGCAGGACCAGGCCCCTCTCTCCTCCACCCTGGAAGGGGATAATCCCAGAAGGGCCAGACCTGTCCTAGGGACCAGCAGGCATCAGTCCTATCGGCAGGATCCCCTGCAGGTGGTGCCACGGGTGGTCCCTGGGCTTAGCCAGGGGTCCGGCTAGACGGGTTACTGCAGCTTCATGCCGCTGCGGCGCCGTGAGTCCCTCCGGGCAATGGGACTGAAGTTCATGATCTCCTTGTAGATGTGCTCTGCGAAACACACAGGCTGGCTCAAGGTGCGTTCGGGAGGCCAAGGGTGAGAGAAAGCCCCTCTCCCCCGACGAAATGCAGAGCAGAGGTCAGCTCAGGGAGCAAGCAGTGCGCACAGGAGACAGTATCTGCTCAGAGAGGGGGTGGCAGCAGGGACCCAGGAGGGCGGCAGGCCAGCTGAGGCCAGGTATGGAGACAGAGGGGGGCAAAGAAGAGACAGACCAGAACCCCCAAAGCCCCCTGCTCTTACGCTTCCATTCATCCACCGTGAGTTTCTCATGTTCTAAGGAATCATCAAATGGCTGCGGGGCCTCTGTCTCCTCCTCGGGGTCTCGGAAGGGCTCAAAGAAGGGGTGGGCGAGGGCCTGCGAGGCCGTCAGGCGCTTGTCCACATCCAGCTCCAGAATCTTCTCCAGCAAGTCTATGGCTGCGGCAACAGAGCAGGAAGCTCAAGCCCCAGGCCTGGGGGAGCCCAGTGGCTGGGCCAGGCCGCAGCTGCCCCCCATCACAGCCAGGCCCCAGCACTCACCCTGGGGGCTGGCACTCGGGAAGAGCTGAGAGAAATCCTTCTTGGGGCTCTGTGGCAGGGACTGAATGTAGGATTTGGCCTGGAAGACAGAGGAGCAGTGAGTAATCCCCCAAGGTCAGTCTCTCAGGGGTTAGGCCTTGGGGTAAAGGGCAGGGACTCCAGAAAAGCCCCAGAGCTGGGCCGAAGGCTCAGGGCCAAGTCCAACGTGGGAGGAAGGCAAGAGTACCTGCCAGGGCAAAAGGAGGGGGCCAGTGAGGCCTCCTTCTCAATGGCCTAGAGCCCACTTGACCCCCAGTTGGCCAAGTGCAGAAGCCTAGGCCAACTTAGACCCATCTGCCACTCACTGCTTTGTCGTTCAGCTTCTGCACAAACTCTGCCCCCGGCACCCCAGTCACTTTTAGGATCTGGGACAGCTGGTCCAGATCTTGGCAGCAGGTTAAGGCTCGGCCTCACTCTCTGCTGGTGGATCTAGGGCTGTCCTTCCCACTGCCCTTCCGTCACTCCCCACCCCCACCCCCAGGCACCGGGGGGCTTTCAGGAGAAGGTGCAGATCTCCGGGAGGCTTCCCACCCTCCAGGCTGGGTTAAGGGTCCTTCCCCACAGATGCTCCTGGAGGCGCCACCTTCCAGGCTCCCATCCCAGCCAGTCAGCCACCCTCACATCAGTCTCTTGGTCACCGTCCCCCACTCTCACACTGAGCTCGGTGCTGCAGACCCACATGCTCTCAACACCCGCACGGCGCACAGGGCCGCTCAGTTAGAGCGCGCAGTGCCAACATGTGAAGTCTTTCCTACACGGTGGTGGAACTGCAGGTGGCTGCTTTCCAGCAATTCCCTCATCTGCATTTTAAAACTGTTCTATGGTCAGTCCATGGAGTGGCCAACCCTTGATCTCAGCCCAGGTCTTGAGCTCAGGGTTGTGCGTTGGGCTCCAAAAACCAAACAAACAAACGAAATTGCTCTACAGGGAGCGCATGTATCACATTCACATTAACCAAAAAAAAAAAAAAAGAGAGAGAGAGAGATTTAATCAAGTGTCTATTGAAGGAGTGAATCCTGGGTGGAGTTTGGCTTTTCCAGCAAAGGATACAATCTTTCCCCTTGAACAGAGTTTTCCCCGTCAGCATCTCCGCCATGATACAGCCCACAGACCAGATGTCCACTGCAGACGGAGGAGAGGAAGCGTCACCCGAACCAGCTGACCCGGGGCTCAGTCCACCCAGAGTAGCCAGAACGGTGCTGGAGGGGCAGCCCCCTCCCTGGGCAGTGGGCCACTGACCAGTCTGATTGTAGTGCATCCAGCTGAGGATCACCTCAGGGGCCCGGTACCAGCGGGTCACCACGTAGCCCGTCATCTCGGCGTCCGCAGGCCGGGCCAGCCCGAAATCCAAGATCTACGGCTCAGGGGACACAGGGAGAAAGAGTTGCCGCACACAGGAGGCTCCCACCCCAACGCCAGGATGCCCCTGCCCCCACCCGCTCACCTTCAGCTCGCAATCCTCGTTCACGGCCAGGTTGCCCGGCTTCAGGTCCTAGACGAGAGGAGAGAGCGAGTGCTGGGCTGAGAGGCAGAGACAGGAGCTGGTCTCCCTTCCTCTCTCTGGGTGTCCGTCTCCTCAAGTGTAAAGTAGGGGGCTGGCCTAGGTGTCCTCTTGGGCCCAGCCAGCTCTAAGATACTCCTGATTCCCGGAGCCTAAGACCCCCAGCTCAAGGCTTGCTTTGTCTGCACCATCCCGAAAGTTCCCCAGAACACAGCATTCTTCTGAGCAGGCCTTCCTGGGCCAAGGCCGGGTCTGCAAAATCCACATTCCAGGCTCCAGAGGACTTTCGCCTCCCCACTCCTTTCCTCCTTCCCAGCTGTGGAGAATCTCTCCGGGGTGGAAGGTCCTCTGAGGACCACTCCAGAGAAAGCACTCACCCTGTGCACGACCCCAGCTGAGTGGATATACTGCAAGAGAGAGAGAGAGAAGGGTGAAGCCGGGCTTCCATCCTGGGCGCTTCGGGCTAGCTCCAAACCTCCCCCGCCCTGTCCCCCTGTGCTCTTCCAGCCCTGACAGCTGGGCATTCCCCAAACCTCAGGTCTCAACACCAACAACCCCCTCCCTCCCCGTCCCCCTCCCCTCCCTATCAGCCCCCTCCTTCTCCCCCCCCACACACACCTTGAGACCCTTGAGCATTTGATACACCAGGTACTGGATTTTGTCCTCACTAAACTCCATCCCCATGATCTTCTGCAGGTCCGTCTGCATGAAGGGCATCACCAGGTAGCTGCAAAGCATGAGAGCTTCTTGCCAGCTCTGGCCCCACCGCAGCCAGCCAGACCCCCCACACGGGCTTCCCGGCTTCTGGCTCCCAGCCCGCCATGGTGGACCCCCACTGGCAGAGTTCAGGATCAGCATTTTAGCTGGAGCATGCTCAGGAAAACCAAATGGAGCTGTGTTCCCTCTCTTCAAAGGCACCTTCTCCTTGCCCTCCTCTGCTGCACCCCCTGATCCCAGGAAGCCACAGCTGTGACTTAGGAGCACCTGTCAGCATTTCCTTCTGCTTCAGTCCAAATATTTTCTCCCCCAGAGGGTCATGCCCAGCTGGGAGAGCTCCACAAACCACCAAGAACTTCTGCCCTTCCAAGAAGGAAGTAATCCCACAGCCTCCAGGAAGGCAGAAGAAGGAAGAAGGAGTAGCTGAGCCACAGCACCCTCTGATGGGATTGCAAAACAGGTCAAGGTCAGCAGAATATGGCTGTTGCTCAAGGTAGTAACGGCAAAGTCCAGAACAAAAGATGATAGGTTTAAAAAGGAATACTTCCCAAAAAAGGGATGTGGTGGTGGCCATCTCTTTGAGCCTATGATTTTTTTTTTTTTTTTTTTTTTTAGGATTTATTTGAGAGAGAGAGGGACTGGAGCATACACGTGAGAGAGAGCACAAGCAGGGTGGAGGGGCAGAAGGAGTGGGAGAAGTAGGCTCCCCACGGAGCAGAGAGCCTGATGATTCGGGGTTCGATCCCAGGACCCTGGGATCATGACCTGAGCTGAAGGTGCCCCACGCCTGTGGTTTTCCGAAGCTTTCTTCTACCTGATCATCCCCTCTCCCCCACGGGGGCCCTGCTCCATGCACGGTCCCCTCCCCACTGCTGTCCTTCACCTCCGCATGGACCCAGGTTCTCTCCTCTTGGCTGACAAACTTGCTAAAGTCTTACTGTGCTTGTATCACCTTCTCTTGATTCTTCAAAGAGCCACCTCTTCTCCCTCTTTCCCTCCCCAACCAAACTTCTAGAAAGAGTGGTTCAACCTCTCGACTCTCTGCCTTAACTTCCAATCCCCTGACAACCTGACATCTGTTCCCACCCCTTGGAAACTGCTCGGACCACTCTCACCAAGGGCTGCCCAGCAGGCGCTCCCATGGCTCCCTTTCTTCCTGTCGGACCTCTTGCAAAGTCTGACTCTCAAGATTTCTCTGTTGATCTCTTCATCAACAGTATTGCATCGTGTTCTAGCTGAGCCCAGAGCTTCCTGAGTTTCCAGATTTATTTGCAACTGCTGATTAAACATCCGAACGTTTACAGGCTCCTCAAAAGTTGTGTCCAGAACAGAGCTCATCATATTTCTCCCAAGATCTGTTCTTCCTTCCCCTTGTATTCCAAGCAGGAGCCTGGAATCCTGACTTACAGCCCTTCTCCCGGCCACTCCATCTCCCAACAGAGATGACCCTTTGACAGTCCTGTCTCCTGATGGTTCTCAGGTCCGCTCTCAGCTTCCCATCACCTCTGCCTTAGTTAGATCCGGGTTTGGAATGACATTCTCCAGGTGTTTTCTGCTTCTAGAGCTGTTCCCTGTTTCCCCGCCCCCCCCGCTAAAGTGCACCCCCAAATCTGATCTGATTACTCACCCCAATGTTCAAATCCTCTGTGGACTTGAGGCTGCCTATGGGATCAAGTCTGGACTCTTCCCTTGACCAAACCAGCCGTTGGCCTTCAGTAGTCACACTAAACTTACCCATATTCCCCTAACAGTCCAGTCCCAGGCAACGTGGTCGTTCCTTTGTCCACTCAGTTCCTCCTACCTGGGATGCCTTCAGCACCCTCCACCTCAGGTGAACCTCTACTCATCCTTCGGGGCTGAGTTTGAGCCTTGCCTCCTCTGTGAAGCCCCAAGCCAAGCCTCCCTGTGAAGCCCCATGCAGTCCCCCGTACCCGACCATACTTAGAGCACCCACCACACCTCTGTGAGTCTTCCTGTAGGAATTATACCCCCACCCTGCTGGGGGGCGGGGGAAACTGGTCCACTTTAAATGCCCAATGCTAAGCAGCTGGCTTTATAGGAGAAAAAACAAAAAACAAAAAACAAAAAAAAACAACCTCTTTAGAATCGCTGCATTAAATTTAAAACAAAAGCATCCTAACAAAGAGAACTTCAGCTGCATCTGAAATAGAGGTTAAGAGGAAAAAAAAAAAAAAAACGAGGAAAAAAAAGTCCACCTTCCCAAAGGTTCCTACATTTTAGACCAGGCACTGCAGTAGCAAAGCAGTGCCTTAAACAACAAATTTTCTGGTTCTGTGTGACTGTCAAACACCCCATCAGCCAGAGGCGGCCAAGGCTTCCTGCTAGGAAGACCCCCAAGGTCCAGACCCACATCTGGGCCCCCACAGAATGGCGAGGTAAGTTGGTGCAGACCCTGTGAGGACTGCCAATGAGGTCTCGGTGGTATTAAAGTGCGTAATAAGAGAAGCAGAGGAGCAGAGTCTCTTGGCAGGCAAGCACCCCACAGAGCCCCTCCTACCTCTTCCTGCCAGCATTCCCCCACCAACCCCCGCCCAGAAACTCCAGAGAGAATCACACAGGGGTGAGGGGTGGACAGCCCAGCACAGGAAGCCTACTGCCCAGAAGAGCGAATCTGGACTCTCCCCCAGCTGGCTCCCGAGTGGCAAGGCCTGCAAATGCCCTGGAACCCAGCGCAGCCCGACTCACAAGTCCTGGAAACTGCGCAGGGAAGAGGCTGAGGTGAAGACATCCAGGAGCCCGATGACCTGGGGAAAAGTTTGCCAGTGAGGCTGGGCAGCCACCACAGCCCTCTTCCCACTTCGCTTGGGGCCCTAGTCATGCACACAACCACCCCTCCTTTCCTGGTACACCATCTCTGGCAGGAGGCAGGTCTCCTGCCTTCTCGGGAACAGTAAAAAGGGCAGAGGCAGAAGAGAGAGCCCCTTAATTGGGAGCGAGCTTGCAGTACACAGTGATTGCCCCCCAAGTCTGGGGTGCAGGGCAGGCGTGCAAACTCACTCTCAGCTCAAGTAGGCAACCATAAGTGGGGAAGGGAATCAAGGAGGGAACAGGGAAGGGGCCTTCCAACCAGCAGGATCCCTGCCCTTGACCTTGGGTCTCCCACCACATCCATCCTTGCCTGCCAAAGGGCTGGTTCAGAGACAGGGGAAACGTCACCCTGGGGAGGCGTCTGCTGAAGAGGAATGGGGCTTAAGATTTGTGCACAATATTTTGAAGTCATTATTTTACCAATCTAGGTATCCCAGAGCAAAGACTGGTTGTTAAGCTCAGCTCTGGGTGGCTAGTCTTCCCAGCTGTTTCTATCAGACGGGATATTCTAATGGTTATGCACTGAGGCCTGAGGCCAGGCTGCCTGGATTCAAATCCCCAGCTGGGCCACCGACTAACCATATAACCTATTATTAGTCTTTCTGTGCCTTGGTTTCCCCTTTTGTCCTTGGGAATAATAGTACTCGACTCCTGTGATGTGAGGAGTAACACGTTCGTTTCCACAAAGCTCTGAGGACAGCACTTGGCACAGAGAAAGTGCCCAAGTACCTAGAGTTATTGTTCTTAATACTGGGGGCACGTGCAGAAGCTACATCAGCCAGGATGCTGGGCATCCTAGCTCCAAGATCTAGAAAAAAAAATCACAAGTACCTCCGTGCCCACTTCTTCGTAACAGAGAGGAAACAGTAAGTTTGCGCCTCCCAAAGTTCATTTTGCTCCACCGCCAAAAAAAACATCCTTTGCACCCTTCCTGGGAAGTAGGCAGGGCAGGTCCTGGCTCCTCATTTTAATGAGGTGAGGAAAAGGGCGGGAGGGGCAGGAGGCGATTCCCCTTCCCCTGGCCCTGTCCTGAGCTCTCTGTACCCTCTCAGGCCATCTCTCCCACACATGGGGGTGGGGGAGAAGCTAGTCAGGAGCCTTACGGGGCCCCTCCCCTGCCCACCCACCTGCTCCAGAGTGGCCCCAGAGCCCCCGTGGCCCAGCCTACGTTCTCATGCTGCATGTGCTTCAGCAGCCGCAGCTCTCGGTAGGCCCGCTTGGCAAAGATCTCGGACTGGAAGGGCCGGCTCAGCTTCTTGATGGCCACCTTCTCCCCTGACCGCTTGTCAATGGCAGAGCTGGAGGGCACGCACAGGTCGGCAGGCTGTGGCTTTCTTGCCGCCCCAGCAGCCCCCAGACCACATCCTGGGTGCTATCTCCCAGGCAACTCTGGGGGAGCCCAGGCCATCCTCACCAAAATCCCTCCTGGCCAGCAGGCTGGGCTGGGAGGAAGGGACCCACCACCTGGGAGGTAAGGGAGCAGCTTCAAACTAAGTGAGGGATTGGGGGGGGGGGCGGGTTGCAGGGGTAAAGGGGGCAGTTCTGCACGGGGTCAGACCCAAGTTCAGGCCAACAAGATCCAGAGCCCAGTACTGTGTACCTTGGCAAGTCACACTTCCTCCTCTTTGGGCCTCAGGGTACCCGCTTGTAACAATGGGGATTTGCCTGGATGAACTCTGGGGTCCCTTGTAAGGTTCAAGTCCTGGGGAACCAGACCCAGTCCTAACTCAAGCCACAGAGACCCCACAAAGCCGGTGAGGACAGTGAGGTGGCGCCCACCGTGGCCGCAGGCCAGCCTCTGCCACAGCCTGAGGCTTCTGGCTCCCACTCCGCTGCCCTGTCGCAGCCTCCCAGTTCCAAGCGCTCAGCCCAGAAAAGCCTCTGCCAGAGTCTTCAGAGCCTGTGGGACTCGGGGCTTTGGGGTCCTAGCTCAGGTGGTAGGGGCGCAGCCCCGAGCGCCCCCCGGGAGACCAGGATCCCCGAGGCGGGTCCGGGAAGAGGTGCACTGGCGGGGCCCGGGTCGTCGGGAAGCTCCACCTGCGTCCCGGTGCCCGTGCGCCCGCTGTAGGTCTCGCCCGACGCCCCGCGCGCCCCCGGCGCCCCCCAGCGGCGCGCTGTCCCGGGGGTCTCACCACACGGCGCCATACGCCCCGCTGCCTACATGCGTCGGGGACACGTAGGTCTTGGGCAGCTCCCAGGCGGTCTTGTTGACGTCCTGCTTGTAGAAGCCCTTTTTCCGCGTGAAGCTCATCCCGGGCCCCCAGTCTCGGTAGCCCCAGCACGGCGCCTGCGTTCGCGGCCCGCCGGGCTCCCAGCACCCGGCCCCCCGTCCGCCGGTCCGGCCCGCCCCGCCGCCCGCTCCTCCCCCGCGCGAGGGCGGGGTCCCGGGCCCGCGGCGCGTCCCACCTGCCAGCTCACCCAGGTGCGCCGGGCCACGCCCGGACCTGCCCCGACAGCCCCGGCGGTGTGGGGCCCGGGACGGGAGTCGCGGCCCGGGCGTCAGGTGCGCTGCCCGCAGGAGGGGGTGCTACGGGCGTCGCCGGCCGCGCGGTAGAGCCCGGGGGCTCCCGCAGGGGGCGTGGCGGGGGTGGGGGCGGTGAGGGCGGGAAGACAGGGCCGCCCAGGTCCTTCCAGCCCGGGACTCGATGGGAAGATCTGCGTGGAGGATCGTGGTGTGGCTAGTGGAGACGATACTGGAAAAAACAAAACGAAACCCCACAACGTTTTGCTTACGGGAAGTTTCAAAAGTACCAAAGTAGACAAAACAGCCCGATGCTGCTCACCACTGAAGGTGCCCGCTCCGGGGCTCAGGGGCTCTCTGGACCACATTTTGATAGTGAGGTTCTAGGGAATCTGCGTGACCCCAGTCCCTCAGCTTCAAGGATTATAGCAACCCTTAGCCAATTTTGTTTCCATCATTTTGATGCATCACCAGGCATCATGTAATTCCATCCAATATTTTTGCATCGCTTAAAGATTAGGGACTACTTTTAAAACGTAACCACAATATTTTTATATCTAAAATTACCAGAAGTGATTCTATCACACCAACTATCCAGTCCAGGCTCAGATTTCCAGATTTGCACGGTTTTTTGCTGGCTTCCTGATGCCGCATGAGGGCAATGACAAGCCAAGGCCTTCTGCCACCTGTGTCTGGCGGCTGGTGCAGCCCAAGGGAGATTCTGTGTTCAAATTAAATCACGGAGGCCTCCCAGAAGGGGGTTGGGACAGAGAATGGCCATAAGGGGTCCACATGCCTGGTCTGACTTATCTGACCCTTCATTGGCCTGGGGAAGGGGTTGTGGAAGGGGCGGGGACCACTGGCTTCACTTAATCAAAGGGAGAGAGGGTGTCTTGAAGAAGGAAAGGAACTTGCTTGTGGCCTACACCAAGGGGGGACTTCACTAGGCAGTCTGCAGGCCCCAAACCCTAGGCCCCAGTCCCCCCCGCCACACAGTCTGGAAGACCACCACAGAGTGAGGCAGCAGGGTGATACCACAGTAGTGCCCAGCAGGTGTATCTTTCAGAGAATCTGCCTTATTCATATCTGGCACACAGTAGGATATCAAAAGCTGTATTGAGAATGAATGGAAGAAGCAGCCCATTCGAAGTGAAAAAAAACTTTCCGGAACACTTGTGCGTGCATGGGCCAGTCATTATTATGAAGGTTTTACATATACAACTCCCTTAGTCCTGGTGAGAGGTCTCTGAGTCAGTGTTATGATTATGCTCAATTTAGGGATGGGGAACCTGAGGTACAGAGAGGTTAAGTAACCAGCTGAAGATTGCACAGTGGCTAAGGGGCAGAGCTGGGTTGAAGAAGTGAGTGGACCCTGGTTCTAGAGGCCATGTTCTCAGCTCCAAGTCTGTGCAGTGTCTCTGAGTTGAAAGGCCTTGCTTCTTAAAGGCAATGGTCTGCATTTCACACTGTCCCCCTCACTCACATCATGAGGACATGTCTCCTGATCAAACTAGTCTCCCTCCACACATCCTACAAGAGGGTATCTGGAATATTCTCCACCCTCTTCCCTGCCCCTCCCCCACCTCTAGCCTTGAGAAACTGTAGGAGGAAGGGGGGGAAGAGGCTATGAGCTGGGGGGCAGGGGAGGGGGTGCTCCAGGAGTTTGGGACCTTTAGGGTTGGTGGTGCCAGGGAAGGGCATCCTGATTCCGAAGCTGGGGTGAGGTCCTGGAGGCTGGAATTCAGGCCCTGGGTGCAGGCAAGACAGAATTGTCCAGGAGACTCAGGGCTTCCTTCTGGGATGAGAATCACAGTCCCCAGGACAGGGACAGAGCTGAGTGTAGCAGAGGTGAACCCAGAAAGGTGGGGGTACCAGGGAAATGGTCCTGCCCAAGTGGATATAATCCTGCGAGGGCACGAGCTGGCCACTCAGGCTGTGGCTCTGGATACTTCTTAAGCAATGGTCAGGAAGTGACTCAGGCCTCAGTCCGATGACACTGTCCCCCCACCCCCACCCCTGCTCCCTCGGGCCTCAGCTGACCCATATTTATTCAGTAGCCAGGTGGCCTCAGCCTCAGGAGAGAAATACCTTGGAGGAACCGAGGCTGCTTAGCTACTCACACATGGGAGAGGAAGTACAGTGGGTCACTGAGACCCCAGGCTCTTCTCTTTCAGCTGCAGTCTCCTCTGCACTTCTCCCAGGTGCTGGCTCAACGTTGTCATGTTGGTTTCTGCCCTATCAAGGCTGAATCAAGGAAGTTAGGAAACCCACTTTGGAAGGGGACCCGAGCTGCCACCCTGACTCTGCGCTCCCAGCTGTGTGGCCCCGGGCAAAGGTGCTGCCCCTCTCTGTAGAGGTCTCAGCGTCCCCATTGTGAAGTGAGAGTGACAGCATGGCAAATATATCTGAAGAGTCCTGGGAGTATATCATCCCGAGCAAGGCTGATCTGGATTAGATGCTGTCGGGAAGTAGAGGTGATTCTATGGTTGGGGATCATAAATCTTACCTAGAAGGAGAGCCAATCGGAAAGAGGCAAGAGCTGTAATTGGTAGAGAAGCAGCCTTTCCTCAGATTAGCTACACGAGGGATGTTTGGTCATTTCTGTGGTCTGGGTGGTATTCCTGTTTTGTCTGTTTTCAGGCGTGATTATGGAGTGGTCTTGTTTTGTCTTGACCCAGCACGGTCACAGATGGCCTTGTCCATGCTCGGAGGCATACAGCAGGAGGAAGCTGTGCCGGGCCTGCTGTGAGCACCACCGAGGCCTGGCTGATGGGACCAGGCATCTCCCGGATGTCAGGGCTGCTCTGCTCTGTCCAGATGGAGAGACCGAGGCCCAGAGGTGTTAAGTAATTGGCCCAAAGTCACACATGACCAAGAAGCTGGTGGATGTGGTCTTCCAGAGGCTGTGCATTCAACTACCAAGTAGACAGCCCAACACCCAGCAAGCCCCTGAGAAGAGGCTGTTGTACTGTTGTCCCCCTAGTGATGGCACAGGTGGGGGGCAAGGGCATGGGTTTTGGGGGGATTGATGACTCGTTTCTTACAACAGAGATAAAAGCCTCACAGGACAATGAGGCTGGCTGCCCATGTCCTCCATCCTGGCCACCTGGACTCCATCTTGCCTCAGGAATCCAGCCACGCCTCAAACACCACAGGCCTCTCTGTCCCAAATTCAGGGCCAGCCACTCAAATCCTCACCAGAGTTGGCCAGGAGGCCTCTACAAAATGAGAAACCGTGATGGGTCTGGGGTCCTGCCAGGACGAAACAGCAAGGGAGCCCCCAAGAACTCGGGCTCCAGCTCTGAGAGTTTCCCTGCTCCTAAGGGGCTTTCAAAACTCCATAAAACAGTCAAAATCAAGAGGAGGTAGGGGGAAAAAAAAAAAAAGGAGGTAGGGAAATGCAGAGGGAAAGCCACACATGTGCCTTGTTGACTTAGCTAGCCCTGGGCAAGTTAGCCTGCCTGACCCTCAGTTTCCTCGTCTGTAAAACCAGGAGTGGCAATAATACCCACCTCATGGGGCATCACGAGGACTGAGATGGCAGGAGAGGCGTGTAATTCAGTGGCTGGCACATGGGAGATCTTCCCCTCCCCCCGAGTGTTGTCCAGGTTTGCCTCCCAGCACCAGACCCCCTCACTGCTCTGCCCCTGCCCCCCGCCCCTTGCTCCCAGTCCTGCCCCAGAAGCTGCTTCCTGGGCAGCTCCCACTCACATCCAGCTCTGTTATCAAGCTTTTAAAATTTTTTTGAAGTTTTCATTTAACTTCCACTTAGTTAACATAGATCATAATATTAGTTGCAGGTGTACAGTAGAGTGTGACTCATCACGTCCACACGCCACCTGGTACTCATCACGACACACGTGCCCTCCTGAATCCTCATCACCTGTTCCACCCATCCCCCACCCCTCCCCTCTGGTCATCCGTGTGCCCTCTGTAGTCAAGAGTCTGTTTCGGGGTTTGCCCCCCTCTCCCCAGCCTCTCTTTACCCCAGCCCACAGACTCATTCAGTCAATGTGAATGTGACCCACTCGGTGTTTACTGAGGGTCTACTGAGTGCCCCGGACTGACCCAGGCACCGGGGATGTGACTGAAATGTAACAGATAAAGATGCCCCCCGCTGCACCCCCACGTGGAGCTGACATTCTAACCGTGGAGGCAGATGGAAAACCAGTGAACAAATACGTAGCCTTAGGCTGAGCCACACGAAATTGCTATTTGACGATTTCAGATGATTCGAGCAAATGTCATGTCAGGCAGTGTTAAGCCCTGGGAAGAAAATCCCGCTGAGTAAGGCTGTGAAGAAGGACTGGGATAGCTCTTTTATTTTATTAAGATTTTATTTATTTATTTGTCAGAGAGAGAGAGAGAGAG
>PISX010000737.1:175134-243249 GCA_004024625.1 Mellivora capensis | reverse complement strand
GCCTCACACCAGTTAGAATGGCCAAAATTAGCAAGACAGGAAACAACGTGTTTTGGAGAGGATGTGGAGAAAGGGGAACCCTCTTACACTGTTGGTGGGAATGCAAGTTGGTGTACCACTTTGGAGAACAGTGTGAAGATTCCTCAAGAAATTAAAAATAGAGCTTCCCTATGACCCTGCAATTGCACTACTGGGTATTTACCCCAAAGATACAGATGTAGTGAAAAGAAGGGCCATCTGTACCCCAATGTTTATAGCAGCAATGGCCACAGTCGCCAAACTGTGGAAAGAACCAAGATGCCCTTCAACGGACGAATGGATAAGGAAGATGTGGTCCATATACACTACGGAGTATTATGCCTCCATCAGAAAGGATGAATACCCAACTTTTGTAGCAACATGGACGGGACTGGAAGAGATTATGCTGAGTGAAATAAGTCAAGCAGAGAGAGTCAATTATCATATGGTTTCACTTATTTGTGGAGCATAACAAATAACATAGAGGACATGGGGAGATGGAGAGGAGAAAGGAGTTGAGGGAAATTGGAAGGGGAGGTGAACCATGAGAGACTATGGACTCTGAAAAACAACCTGAGGGCTTTTGAAGGGGTGGGGGGTGGGAGGTTAGGGGAGCCAGGTGGTGGGTATTAAGGAAGGCACGTATTGCATGGAGCACTGGGTGTGGTGCAAAAACAATGAATACTGTTACGCTGAAAAGAAATTTAAAAAAAAAATGAATAGCCTAGAAGAAACATACAACCTGGGGGCTTGAAGAAATGGGAGATTTGGGTCAAAATGTACAAATTTATAGTTATAAGATTAGTTAGTTATGGTGATTTAAGGTACAATATGGTGATTATAGTTAATAACATTTTATTATTATTATTAATTATTATTATTATTATTATTGTAGTAGTAGTAGTATATACTTGGCAGTCACTAAGAGAGTAGATCTTAAAGGTACTCACCCTTAAAAAGAAACAGTGATTATGTGACAGGACAGAGTGTTAGCTAACACTATGCTGGGAATCATTCTGCAATATATAAGCATATCAAAATCAACAGGTGGTACACTTTAAACTTGTACAGTGTTACATGTCAACTATAGCTCAATAAAGCTAGGAAAAAAATGAAATGAGATAAAATAAAGTGGTTTGCATAAAGTCCTGTGGTAAATGACCAAAGAAAGCACAGTAGTGTGACTATTTCACTATATTTTAATGTTTATAGGGTGGTTTAGCACCGACTGTGATGATGTTTTATCTAATAGTGGATTATTAAAATTGAGGTATGGCCCTTTAAGGGACATGTTAGGTTAGAAAATAACTGATTTTTTGGGTAGAAAGAGATATCATACTAAAATTGGAAAGGGTCCCTGAAAAAAAATCCAACAGTATCAAAGATACAATAGACTACTCTGATTCCAATAAAAGAAATCTCTTCCTCCTAGTTGCCATAATGGAACCTTCACTGCCTTGAAAAGAAATCTGACCATCACAGCGTAATGGTGCGGAGATTGCTCTTAGAATCACGTCAGAACGTGATGGGGAGTTAACTGACACAACCCACTGACTAGCTTGATGGACATGGACACAGACAGCAGCATAAACCAGACCCCGAATGGACACAGACAGAAGGAAGAAAAGAAAACAGTCTTAGAATATTCGTATGTGTGTGCTTTGCTGCACTTGCTATAAGTAAAATAAAACTGTATTGAAAGAGACATCACAATGGTTTGGGGTATGTTTTACCCTATTATGTGTTTATTAAAGTGAAAAGGGCATAGGCAGGTCTGTCTTTACCTCATCCTTTCACAACTGTGTAAGAAGCACTTTTACACTTTTTATCAGTGGAAAATACTCTCTTCTTCTTTAATTTACTATATCTCAGCAACACTATCCACATGGATCCCAAAGAGGGGAAGCTCTTCAATCAAAGCTACCTAAAATTATTAGCCCTTGCTAATACACCGTACCATCAAAATTAGTAAGTTCTGGTAAATTTTTAACTGAGTTTGGAAAATCATAGTTAAGAGTAACTTCAGGTTTCTAAAGAAATATACACTGAGGCGTAATACCATGTTGTATAATTCCCAAACACTTCTAAGTTGCTTTTCTTGAAACATCCTTTGACTTCTTGTTGGCTGGTTTCAAAACTTAGTGACTCTGGGCATCTAAAATAGATTAAAGTTACAAGCTGTTTAACTTCTCATAGTAGCACGAATGATGGGCCCCCGTCATATATTTCTTCAAAGGTTATAAATATTTCTTTCTCTATCTCATCTTTTTTCTCTCTTTTCATCTCCCTCTTCTATTTCTGACCTAAGAACTGGAATTAGACAGATTCAAACAAATAGCTCCTATTGTAGTAAAATCATAGTAATCATGAAATGTTACAGATTTCAGGAATAGTATACATTATGATTTATTTGGGACATGGAAATGGGTTCGTGATTGTTAGGTCACAATGTGTTTATGCCTTTTTTTTTAGATTAATAAAGTAAAGACAATCTCTTTCCATAAAAACTAGAGTATATAAATTTCCTGGATTCACTCTTTTTTTTTTTAAGATTTTATTTATTTTTCAGAAAGAGAGAGAGAGAGCACAAGCAGGGGGAGCAGTGAGCAGAAAAAGGCAGAGGGAGAAGCAGGCTCCCTGCTGAGGAAGGAGCCTGACATGGGACTAGATCCTAGGACCCTGGGGTCATGACCTGAACTGAAGGGGTCCACTTAACTGAGTGAGCCACCCAGGCATCCCTGGATTCACTCTTGAACTAAGATAGTCTTTTGATTAAATAAGAAATTCCCCTTATATGTGAAGGTGATATTAGATACAGTAAGGGGGACAGGTATTTTGGTTAAGAAATCTCTTTAGTATCACCAGTTTCCCTCCTGTTTAATGGTATGTTGTTAATATTGAGAATAAGGGAGGGTGGAGATGTAGGCTTTTCATTTTCTAAGAAACATGGCCCACACGGAGCTCACACCTTTGACCTTGGCTTCAACAACATCATGATCTCAGCAATTTGTCTACCATCCCTGCCTTTTGACCTCATGTGTATGAGCCACATTACATCAGAGAATGCCAGAGTCAACAATTAACATTTAAGAATTACAACTACATATGAACCTATGTGCTTGCGTTTTTTTTATACTATTGTCTAGTGCTATTTATGTTTAAAATAAAAAAGAAGCAAATATATTATATGATTTGCTAACCAATATGATTCTAAATAGGCAAATATTGTTAACGTCTCTGTACACTAGCAGTGGGATTCTATAGGTCAATTCTAGCTTTTCCTTCCTTGGTTTATTTGAGTGATACCTGACTGAACATTGATAAATATTTTTAAAAAATCAGTAAATAAAACCGGTTGGCCCAATACATTATCTATCTCTCTAATATGTCAAAATTTTATGAAGCAATCTGAGAGTTAAAACCAAAGCATATTGTACCTTCAAAGCTCTCCCCACCATTTACACAATTTATAACAACCACCACTGTGGCCATGTAACACAATCCTACCTTCACAACAGAATGGGTGGGGCCTCTGAAAATATGTCATTCATTGCAAATAGGACTTCAGTTTCATATTGGCATTTCTCAATGGAGGCAGTGTAATTGTGGAGTTATTAAATACCCACTTTGTGTCATATGGATTGAGAAACAAAGGGAGCTAGTTTGCAACTAGGAGCTAGGAACCCAGCAACTGCCCAAAGGCAAAACTAATGGGGATAGCAGCACAGTGCCTCCTTCTCAGACATTCTTCAGTACCAACCCCATTGCCACCAGTGGGTTCCAAAAGACACCCTTGCACCCTTGTACTAAATTTGACTTTCCCTAGAATAATTTTCTTATAGCAAAAATCAAACAAGTCCCAAGAAATATAACCGGCACCCAGAAAGTCTCAAATCAAGAATGGTTAATTGGTTCATAATCCCCAAAGTGTCTGGCCAAAAATTTCTTGCAAAAGGAAAAGTCAATTTCATTTAAATGTTTTCCTTGTACATATAATATTAATTTTCATAAAGAGACAGTAGAAAAAATCTCTAGTAAGCTTGCTGTCTCTTATACAATAACCCCCCAAAATAACTACACCATTTGAAGAGAGGAAAGCCATATATTATGTTAATGGTTTACCCAAATCATGTCATTCTGCATGTCAGGCAGGTGGCATTAATTTCTTACAATAAGCGGAGTAAAATGAAATTTAGGGACGCCTGGGTGGCTCAGTCGGTTAAGTGGCTCTCTTCAGCTCAAGTCATGATCCCAGGATCCTGGGATGGAGTCCTACATCAGGCTCCTTGTTCATCTGCTTCTCCTTCTGCCTGCTGCTCCCCTGGTTGTGCTCCCTTTCTCTCTGACAAAGAAATAAATAAAATCTCAAAAAAAAATTTTAATGAAATTTAAATTTGATTCTTATTCATTTGGGAGAAAACAAGGTAGTTCTTACCTTGAGACAGAGGCACATATGGAGATAGGCACAGGCACTGAGAGAAAGGGGCAGAAGAAGGCACATTGCTAAATATCATGACTTTTAATCTGTTTACCGATCTCATCCTAGATACCTCTAAAGGCCTTTACTTTTTAACCTCTAAGTTTTCAGGCTACAGCAAAAAATATAAATATGTATAAAGGGGGATAAATGATTCAACTAGGATTTATTCTCTTAGCTATGAGAGCCAAAGGCAATTTCATATTTGCATCTTTATCATCTCTTAAAATAATATTACATAAATTCTAAATTATCCAGTTGTTTTGCAAAACTTTTTGGCATCAAATTTTGAATTAAATTTTATATTTGAAATAATTAGTCATTTTTATGGGCAAAATTATTCTTTTTCACCTATGGGATTTGGTGGAAACTTCAAATTTCTGTTTTTATAATACTTTCCAAAGACTATTGACCATGCAATAAATATTTTAATTTCTGAATTCAATTATGGTGGTTCATTAATGTTAATATCTTAAAAAAATACAAAGTGATTCAATGAGGCAAGTAAACTGATTCATACATCTAGCAGAAATGACTCAAACTTCCCATAACCAGCAAATTCAGATAGACTGTCTTGTTCCTTATATTACACTGAATAATTGAGGTTTGCTTTTATTTTAACATTTTCAGATATTCATTGAAAGCTGTAATCAATAACATATCTGTGATTTTCAGTCGTTATTAATTCCATTACTTTACAGGGCAACATAGTTTCAAAATCATTATGAACAAAAATCTTGACCTTTTGAACTGGGGTTTGAAAATGGTAGAAAGAGAGTTAAAAAGATATTATCAACTCTTAGATCTTTGCTCCAGGAAATTACATTTCAGCTGCTCACTCGCTGTTACTTTTATAAACAAAAAGAAATGGTTATTGCCAGTATAATTATGGGATGCACTTCAGAGACTGATATTATTACGCAGTGGATAAGGCACTACATAAATCAGAACTTTAGAAACAGGCAAATTTGACATGTTGCTTCAAGAGCACTTATGGGCATAGTGCCCTCTCAATGCGAATGACTAACCTCCATTATTGTTAATAATATTTTCTCATATAGGCAGCTCAGAGAAGGAAACCATTTCCCTTTTATTGGTTTCCATTTCCATGTTTCTCACTGAACGCCAGCTCTCTGCAGATCGAACTAAAAATACTGATTTAAATGTATACTAAACCTCCCCATAGATGTTGATCTACTTAAGACTCTTACTAGTTTTTAATACTAGAACAAAGATGATGCCCAATGTTGAAACATTTCTAAGTTATCATTTAATTGCTCTTCCTGTATGGCATCTCACTGTTTTGTTTGTTTTTGTTTTTCGTTTGTATTCTGATAGAGTATCTTATGAGGCTGCAAAAATTTTTTACTGTATCTTTTACAAAAAAGAAAACTTCAAATTTTAAAGTGACATGATAAACACCCCCCCAAAAAAGATCTATCATCCCCATTCAAAAGGTCTTAGAAGCACCTAAGGACTTAGAAGAAATGAGATTGGGAGATTGGTAGAGTCAAATCAATCCCTACTGGATATCAAGTCACACCAGTGTATCATTACACATAATTCAACATGGAGAACAGACAATTGAAAGAAGTTTGAGGATTGTTGTTCTGGAGACAGAAACTGCTTATTGTTTCTTATAATTGAAAAGGAATGATTTCGTCAAGTCAAATTAGTATTCCTGACAGGAAGCCTGAAAGTTAAAAAGACAAAATGGACACTCACTGGAGTGATTTAGAAATGTGAATGTTTGCCAAGACTGAAGAGTATTTTTAAAGATAAAGAAAAATTAGATTTTGGCTAACTTACAACTTTTAAAATCATGTCAAATGAAGAACATGAAAAGCAAACACAAAGTACTAAAGGAGGAAGAAGAGGGTAAAATATAAGTACCAGAAATAAGTATGGGAGGAGAGATTACACTCTGTATCCACAGAGCAGGTTCTTGACTATAAAAATAAAGACTGAAGTATTTTAGCTTATTTATGCCTAAGTCTCAATTTCCTCAACCAGGAAACAAATATTAATAATCATTTCTATTTCATAGCCTTATTTTCAGTATTACATGAATTAATATAGATGAAGTACTTTCAATAATACCTTGAATATATAGTAACAACTTTTTCTATTACTTTTACTATTTGGATAATTATTATATAACTTCATGAAAAAGAGTTTGAAAGTGATCACTTCCCAAGTGATGTGTCCCTTTTCCTCATATCAGAAAGAGACTATATATTATATAACTCTTCCCAAAGTATATATAACAGCAATTTTTTATTTTTTATTTATTTATTTTTTTTAAGAAGAGCTTCTTTCTCTTTCACTAATGGTTCAGGTAGATGTCAACATCACATCAAATTCACAATTAAATATTTGTCTATAAAAGTGTCTTTACAAGTAGTGGGCTATAGTGAGTCCCTTCAGTCTATTCCTCAAAGCCTCCTATAGAAGCCTACTGGGAAAAATTTTGAAAAATAACTAGAAAAAAATGATGTTTTGTACATAAAAATATAAATTTTAGTCAGATTTTCTTTTTTTCAGAAACAGTGGTATCAAAACAATGAAACAACATTCTTCAGACGTCCCCAAAATAAAATCTAACAACTCAAAATTCTATTATCTAGTTAAAATATTCTTCAAAAATAAAGGTTATCATTTTAAGATAAACAAAAATGAGCATATTCTTTCCCATCCAACCTTCACTATAATATATGCTACAGGGAGTTCTTCAGGCTAAAGGAAAAACGCCTTATGACAACCCAGATCTACTGTACAAAACAAAGAGCCCTGGAAATGATACGTGTAGGTATCTAAATCTTGGGGTCCTAGGAGTCTGCATGAGAGTCTCTCTCTCTCTCTCCATCTCTCTCTCTCTGCCCCTCCCCCCACTCACATATTCTCTCTGTTTCTCTCTCTTTTTCTCTCTCATAAATAATAAATCTTTAAAAATAAAAAAATAAGAAAGAGAAAGGAAAGACTTAAAGGCAAAAAATAGCACCAGACAAGAGGAAGATTTGAGTATGATGGAATGGTTGATTTATCAAGAAGATAGAAAATCTTCAATACATATGTACCTACCTACACAACTGCAAAATACAAAAGCAAAACATGACGGAACTAAAAAGAGGAATAGATAAATCAACAGTAAGAGTCAGATTTCAACACTCCTCTCTCAGTAACAGAAAAAAATATACAAAAGATGCAATAGTGAATTGCACAACACTATTAAACAATTTGATCTAATTGATATTTATGGAATAGTTAACTACTGTCCAATACATATTCCTTAAAAGTGTACATGAAATGTTCAAGAAGGTAAATCACATGACGGATCATAAAACAAGTCTCAATAATTTCAAAAGATTAAAACATTATAGATTAGGAGTTCTGGCCACAATAACACTAAACTAGAAGTAAATAATAAGATATTTTAAAACTCCAAATATTTGGAAGTTAAACAACAAACTTCTAAATAACCCATGTGTCTAAGAAATCATGAGAGAAATTAGACATTACGGCAAAGTAAGAGATCATGAAAATACTTGCCTAAATCTATGGCAGGCAACTAAAACAGTGTTTAGAAAGAAAAAGTAGATTTAAATGTTTATATTACAAAAGAAGAAAGTTGAGGCTATCTACATTTCCACCTTAATAAAAATTTGAACAAATTAAACCCAAAGTAGGAACAAATAGAAGACCAGAAATTAATGATAGGAAAAAGACAGAATATAAAAACAGTTAACAAAGCAAAAATCTGGCTCTTTGAAAGGAGTAACAAATTGACAAACATCTAGCATGACTGATTAATAAGAAAACAACTACTAATATCAGGAATTAAATGAGTTGTATCAGACAAACAGAACCAACAGGATACTTATCTTGTTTGTTTGTTATGAGGAAATGGCTCATGCAGTTATGAATACTGGCAAGTACAGAATGCCTGGAGAGTCACGAGAGCCAATGTTCTGGTTCAAGTCCAAAGGCAGTTTGCTATAGAAGTATGAAGAGCTGATACTGTAGATGAAATCAAAGTCATCTGCTAGAGAATTCTCTTTTGCTCAGGAAACACTAGCCTATTTGTTTTATTCAAGCTTTCAACTGATTAAATGAGGCCCACCAACATTATGGAACTTTTGCTCAGGAAACACTAGTTTGTTTTATTTATGCCTTCAACTGATTAGATGAGGCCCACCAACATTATGTAACTCATTCTGTTTTACTCAAAGCCCACTGATTTTAATGTTAATCTCATCCAAAATTATGTTTTGGAAACACCCTCACAGAAGCACCCAGAATAATATTTGACCAAATAAATGGACACCTCGTGGCTCAGCCAAATCAACATATAAAATTAATCATCACAAGTGTGATACTGTTACAGATTACAGACTTAAAAGGATAGGAAGAAAATACTGCTATAAACTTTACGTACTTTAATTTAGATGAAAAAGAGGAATTATTTGAAAATGTTACTCAACTACCATATGATAAAAGGAAAACATGGTATATCCTTTTATTTATTAAGAAAACTGAATTCATAATCAATAACCTTCCTTCACTGAATATGTCATATTTAGGTATCCTTAACCTGTGATTTTTTTCTTTCTTTCTTTTTTTTTTTTTTTTTAGATTTATTCATTTGTTTGAGAGAGGTTGAAAGAACAAGTGAGCTCAGGGAGGGGCACAGGGACAGGGAGAAAGAAATTTTAGCAGACTCCTTGCTGAGCTTAGAGCCCAACATGGGACCTGATCCCATGACTCTGAGATCATGACCTGAGCTGAAACCAAGAGTCAAACACTTAACCAACTGAGCCACCCGGGGACCCCCACCTATGATTTCCATCAAAGAAGCACTTAAAAAAATTACACACCTGACACAACTATTTCAGAAAGTAGAATGAATACTTCAAAATTCATTTTCTGAGGCCAACATAATCATCATGCCAAAACCTTGCGAAGACATTATAAGAAAACTAGAGACCGATATCACTCATGACCACCGTCATAAAAACCTTAAGAAAATAATAGCAAATCAAGTTTCCAGTATATTAAAAGGATAATACTTCATGAAAAGTTAGGATTAATCCCAAAATCGGTTTAACATTTGAAAATCAATCGATGTCACTTACTACAGTATTCGAATAAAAAGGAATAATTATATAGCCCCCTCAATAGATGCAGAAAAAGAATTTAACAAAATTTTTAAATTCAATACTCATTCATGTTTTTAAAAAATTCTTAGCAAACCAGGAAGTCTTCTTCTCATCAGAAGACACTGTAAAGGCACACTTCAGCCCTGAAGAAAATACTGTCAAAAAAATCTATGGACAACGAACTTGGTTGCAAAATACTTAACTCTTGGAACTCAATCTGAATGACCAAAAACATCAAAACACCTTTCAGGAAGATTCTCTCAAACGAACCCAAGAAACAGCATTACGAGACAAGGTAGTTTCTTCCATAGAATAGACAATGCCCCCCTTTCTTTATTTCTGCATCAATTTAATAAAAATTAATTTAGGTCCTGGGAACACAAAAGGGAACAACACCTAGTGTGGCCAGTGATGCCTCATTCCATCAAAGTGAGCGAAAGGAGTGAGTGAAATTGCCAGAGCCAGACCAGAAACCCGGCAGTGACAGGACACTTTGATGAGCACCGACAGAAGGGAAGTAGAGAATGCCGCAGGAAGAAACTGGAGAGCTAGCCCACCCTCCGGGCATCAGCAAACAAGGGAAGAACAACGAAGGGGAGAACATCCAAGGGGAGAACAATGAAGCCAAGGCCTGAAGGACAGCAAACGTTGGTTAAGAGGAAGCAGATATGTGGGACGGTGAGAGGACGAGTCGCGGTGCAACTGGGAGATTTTGGACAGATGGAACGAAATGAGCAAAGGGCAGAGAAAACGTGGCACATTTGGCAAACTGAACACAGCTGCAGTGGGAATTCACCTGGGTCCTGTCAGCGAGCCTGCTCACAGGAACACCCAGGGCGTCGGGAGATGCCGGGGGAGCGGCGAGGCTTGGCCTCACTTGGCAGACGGAGCACAGAAGTTCATCATTTGTAGAGAGGCCACACACCAGTGTCACCAGGACCTGATTTTACCAGCTGGCCACCCTTCAAAACAGTTCAAAATTCATCTCTAGGAGGCCTTCTTTCCTTCTTTCCCAGCCTCTCGGAGCTCTCTTCACAGAGACCCCACATGGCATTGGAATTACTCGTTTCCACACCAGATGAAGAGCGCCAAAGGCAGGAGCGACGAGTCACTCATCTACATTAGCAGCTCCTCCGAGGGAGCCTGGCTGTCAGTAACCCACACCAGCCTCCTCCCTGGGCCCTTCACGTATAGAAGTAGGATACACTGCAACGCTGTTCCTCTGACCCAGACGAACAAGCTGATTTTTCAAATTCTCTGTCTTGTTCCCTCTCAGTAAACAATCAAAATATCCCAGCAACCCCGAAAGACATCTTTCACAATGCCTTTTGCAATCTGGGTGAACACAGCCATTCTTTGTCTAACCATGGGTCCCCATTTTATTTTTTCATTCAGAGAATGAGTTCACCAAAGTAGTAGATGCCGTGTTGCCTTCAAGCGTTCAGAGCCTCAGAGGCAGAAATTAATTGTGAGAATGTTCAGCTCCATTGATAGCATGCTGCGGTTGCTCAATACTCATTTAAAATATCAACAAAACTTGTTTCTTTGCTTTGACATTTGAACCAGCTCTATAACGTTGGGCAAGAATTTTGATTCCCATACATCTACGTGCCAAAGTTGAAAAATAAGGGATCTATTTTTCCCTCAGAATTGTTTCATGCCTGTATCAAAATACCAAGTTACCATGGCGATAGCTTCTCTTGTAAATAGGGCAACTCTACGCCCCTATAGCCAACTTACCCCCCCTTAAGCAAATGGAGCACAAAAAGGAGGCAAAAGGGGCTCTGAAAGAGAGGACAGAAGAGCCTGGGGGAAAATCCCCACAGTGAAAGAGATAGAGGCTGTTCCAGATAAAAGATAAAAGGTGACAGAATTCCCCTTGCCTGGAGCTCCTCACAGGCCTAAGTGCAGAGCAGAGCAGCTAGCCGGCCGGCCGAAAGCGGTGGGCCCTTGAATATGCCCAGCGAGGTCCTTGTAGGGCAGCACAGGGAGGTAGCATTTGCTGAGCGTCGTGAAGTCTGTGTTAATAAGAACAATCATAACCCACATCCACTGAGGGCTCATTCTGGCCTTCAGAGCTTTAGGAGCAGGAGCTCATTCAATCTTCATAACGTGCCTGTGAGGTAGATCTTAAGGCTATTAAGGAGTGAGGCAGAGATTCAAACTTGTGCACTTAACTGCCCTCCTGTATGGCCTCAAAGGTAATGAGGAAGCAATTTGAACAGCTAGAGGAGAGAAAGTGGCCTCATCTTATCTTTAGAAAAGCGTGAGGGGGAGAGGAAACAAAATCAGGGGTCAGGAAATGACTCACAGGAGCCATCAATTGCCCTAAGCTCTGTGGGGCCCTTGGGATGGACAGCCAGGCTAGAGGCCCAGGAGGATGCCCAGAGGGGGGAAATGAGCAGCAAGTTCAGGAGAAAAGCTACAGTCCGGGGAAGAGAGGAGAAGTTGCTGCCAACTATTTTTGACAGAAACGGAGGTCTCTGCATGTAACTAGTGCCTTTGGGTGAAAATAACCCTAGTTTGCTCTCCACATGTCTCTCGGCTGTGTGTCTTCCTTTAGTGAACTTGTTTTCCATTTCATTTTGATCAAATTTCAACAAATTGGTAGGTTTGGGGGGTTTGGTTACCCTGTGGCTTTTGTTGTCATTTACTCCAGCTCTTTGAAACAGCCTTTATTTGTGGCTGCCTTCAGGCTGTGGGCTCTGTGAGGAAAGAAAAGAGTGGCTACAACCTTCTGTGTTCCACCCATTCTAGAAGAAGACATAGGAACTCAGGGCAGTACCCCATAATGATAGTGACTTCTAGGCAAGAGACCTGGCCGAGCAGAAATAGAATGGCTTGTCAGAGATGTGTGCAACTCTCGTCCAACATTTAAGACAACAAACCAGAACCCGCCCCCTGTTTAAATGTCAATACTGTAACTAATGCAAACAGATGAATATTGTTCTTCAAATTAGCTTCTTTGCAAATTTATGTGCTCACTTTAATTACAGTGCCATTTGTGTATAATCCACTTGAATGCAATCATGCCTCATTTTTAGCCCAGAATTCTACTCACCAGATTCATCCCCCATTTTTTTCACTATCCTGAACTCCGGCATCACTTCTTTTTCAAAAATCAAATCCGTTATCAAAGGATTAAGATTCTCTACTGAGCATTCTCTGGAGCGTATCTCAAGGTCTGAGAGCAATTCCAAAAGAGGAGCTCCAGAAATGTTTTGGTCAAGGGTCAACATCGATGGTAAATATGACCTCCAAGGTGAGTGCTTTGATGTGGTCTGTACTTACACAGACATGCGAAATTGGTAGACTTTAAATAAATCAGCTACTTTCCTTATCAGACATACCTATTAGATTATGGCTAACAACTTGGAACAACGACCGAAACAAGGAAGGCAATTTTAGGAAAATGCATGACCAAATGTCTATACCTTTCTTACTGGAGGCATTTTTTTTTAAGTTTGCTTTATTGCAAAGTTTTAAATGCAGATTTTGCTTTTGGAAACTATCTTTAAGGAAAAAAAAATCTTACTAAGGAAATTCAGACTTGCATTCATTTGAGCAAACTTGTGGAATTAATTACGTATTTTTCTACAACAACTGGATGGAATTCCCCAAAAGGTGATTTCAGTCTGTGATGAAAGTAAATCCAATTACTTTGATCAATGAAATTACTAATAGACACTTTCCAAGGACATTCAGAGTGTATCTGCCATTGTTGTGCTCATGGGTATGCTGCTGGCTATTTTATGCATTTAGCTCTGTACAAATTACCTAAAATGTGTGCATCTTATTCAAAGAAAAATGTTAGCTCTTTGAGGGTAGAGCATTACCTATGATAGTGCTAAACACCTGAGAAAGCGTCTGATGCTTTATTTGTCAGAGAGAGAGAGAGCTCGAGCACAGGCAGAGGCAGAGGGAGAAGCAGGCTCCCTGCCGAGCAAGGAGCCCGATATAGGACTCGATCCCAGGATGCTGGGATCATGACCTGAGCCGAAGGCAGCCGCTTAACCAACTGAGCCACCCAGGCATCCCGCGCCTGATGCTTTAAATGCAATTGGTCACAATAACCAAAACTACGAATCAATAACCAGTGCAAGTAATAAAAGTGTAATGAAATGTTTTTCTCTATTATTACTGTTCAGCTGACTTAAAAAAATCTGAAACATTTTTGTCTTTTCTACAGTTCCTTGCTACTTGATATAAAGAAATTTGACTGATAATAAGTCTTACCCCTGGCAAATTTAGCTGGATCAATATTTGCATGATTTAATTTTATCTTAATTGGGTATCTTGAGACTCACTGCAGGGGGATTTTTCTCAGTATGTGCCAATAAGTACTCTCTTCCATTTGTTCTTCTTCAAATTGTATCCAAAGGCAAATATTCCAACTGTTTCCCTTTCTCCATTGATACCACACTCATAACTGAACTGCATTGTTGCCAAGATTTTACTATCCTTAAACGCAAGCCAGCTCATATTAGGGACCTACAGATGGAGGAGTAAGCAAACCTATCACTTCAAATTTTAACATCAAAGTCCTTTTCAGGAGTATTGAGATTTAATACAGTGCAACTTCAAATTGCTACAAAAAGCCTCTTTGCAATGTAAACACTTTATATTTCTACTAGGATCATATATTGTATTTATTAAATATATTGTATTGATTTAAAAGAATTATCAAATATATAAAAAGTATAAAATTGTCATGTTACAATGAACGCGTGTAGTCACACCTATGCTAAGAGCAGTAATATTAAAATGACTCTTGAAGTCCCCTGAGTACCCCTCCCCAATCTGTTTCCCATCTGTCACATTCAGATGTAACCACTAGTCTATATTTTACTCTTGCCATTCCCTTATGATTCTTAGTAGTGTTACTGAAAATGTTGTAACCCTAAATATATTGTTTTTTAAAAAATTTTTATTTAGAAAAGATTTCAGACTTACTGAACTGTTGACTTACTGAACTTTTACAAAAATGGCACAGAGAATAGCCTTATAGTATAGTCTTCGCCCAGCTTCCCCTAAAGTTACTGTCTTGCGATAGTTAGAGATCAAAGCCAGGAAACTAACATTGAAAAAGTGCTATTAACGACAGACCTTTATGAATATCACCATATTTTCTACCAGCACTTTTTGTGTTCCAGGTTCCAACCCAGGATCTTACATTCTATTTAGGGTTGTTTTAATTTACATATCCCATTATGATTGAATTTGAATATTTTCCCATAGGTTTCAGGATTAAGTTCTTTGTGTCTGTGTGAATTGCTTATTTGGGTCTCTTTTTTGAGGCTTTGGATCCTTTGTCCCTCAAATTTTAAATTATATATTTCTGTATAATACATATTTACATATATTATGTAAGTATAGATATTAAACATTCAGCCCTTTGAAGTATATTTTTCAAATATTTTCTCCTACATTTTCAATTGTATTTTGTCTTTATTTTTGATACTTTGTGCCACATGAAATTTCAATTTTTATGTGGTCAAGTTTAATGGGTTTTTTGTCTTTATATCTTGAGTAGAAATTAGAAAGCCTTCATCTACTCTGAAAAACTTACCCATGTTTTACTCTTGAACTTTTATGGTTCATTTTTTTACAAGTAGATACCTAAAGCATTTGGAGTTTATTTTGGTGAATGGCGTGAGATACAGGTCTACTTGTATTTTTTCCCTAGTAACTAACCATTTATCTTGACACCAGGTTTATAAAATCAATCTTGTCCCAGTGATTTGAGATGCTAGCTCTGTCATATACTGAATTTGTACATGTAGTTGGTTCTATTTTAGGGCTATATATTTTATTCCACTGGTCTGTCTTGTCATGCACCAGTGCTGTATAATGGTTTAATCATAGAATCTTTAGCAGTGAGCCGAGTAGAGCCATGGAAGCCTGCTGAACCCATAATTAGAGTCTCCAATATGTTTCAATGTCTGTTGAGGTAATCTTCCTTATAGCCTTACTTTCTTGGTGTTTTTCTGGCTACTCTTAAATATTTGTTATTTTCATATGAGTATTAGTATCAAATCAACTTTTTAAATCTTTGCCTTTGATTTATAGATGTATAATTCAGTTATCACTTTTGTGTAGTATTCCATTATAGAATATGAACAACTTATCCATTCTACTGTTAATGGGCATTTAGAATCTTTTTAGTTTTTTATTGTCACAACCTCTACTGTTTTGATCAATTTAGAGCATGTCTTTTACCGCACACATGCATGATTTTCTCTAGGGTATGAACCTACAAGTGGAACTGTGGGACCACAGGATATAAACATTTTCAGCCTAACTACGCATTGCCAACTTCCTTTCCAAGGAAGCTATTTCAGTTAAGATTTCCAGCAGTTTTAAAAAGAGTGCTTGTTAATTTTTAATCACAAGGAATTTTCTAGTTATTGTGATCTTTTTTTCTGAAGTAAAATACACATGATATAAAATTTACCATCTTAACATTTTTAAGTGTACAGTTAAGTATATAGTTAAGGTAGTAAATATGTTCATAATGTGCAACCCTCATCACCATCCATATCCAGAATTCTTTGTGTTTTATAAAACTGAAACTCTATACCAATTAAACAGTAACTTCCCACTCTCCCTTCCTTCTAGCCCATAACAACCACCGTTCTACTTTCTGTCCATCATTTTGACTACTCTCAGAACTATTTGTCATTGTGACTGGCTCATTTTACATAGCATAGTGTCCTCAAGGTTCACTATGTTGTTGCCTTTGTCAAATTTTCCTTCTTTTTAAGACTGAGCAATATTCCATTTTATGTATATACTGTATTTTGCTTATCCATTAATCTGAAAATGGATAAGGGTTGTGTTCATGCTTTAGCTACTACAAATAATGCTACTCAGATCATGGGTATAAAAATATCTCTCCAAAACCCTGCTTTTAATTTTTTGGGATATACATCCAGGAGTGGAATTGTTGGATCATATAGCAGTTCTACTTTTAATTTTTGAGAAAGTGCCACACTTTTCCACAGCAACTGTACCATTTGACATTCTCATCAGCAATCCAGGATGGTTCCAATTACTCCACATCCTCACTAACACAAGTTATTTTCTGGATTTATTTATTTAATTATAGCAGCCATTCTGATGGGTATGAGGTGGTATCTCATTGTAGTTTTGATTTGCATTTTCCTAATGATTAGTGATGTTGAGCATCTTTTCATGTACTTAATAGCCATTTGGAGATCTTTGGAGAAATATTTATTCAAGTTCTTTGCCTATTTTTGAATTGGCTCATTCCTGGTTGTTATATTTTAGGAGTTCTCTACATATTCTGGATGTTAATCCCTTACCCAATATATGATTTGCAAATATTTTTTTTCCCATTCTCTGGATTTCCTTTTTACTCCATTGGTAATGTCTTTTGGTGCACAGAATTTTAGAGTTTCATGAAGTCCAATTTTTGTTGTAGTTGTTGCCTATGCCTTTAGGTGTCATATTCAGGAAATTAAGGCCAAATCCAGAGTCATGAAGCTTTTGTGCTATGTTTTCTTCTAAGAGTTTTGTAGTTTTGGCATTAACATTTAGGCCTTTGATCCATTTGAGTTGACTTTTGTATAGGATTTTGGGTAAGGGTCCAACTTTATTTCTTTCCTTCTTATGTAGCTTCACAGCTCTATTTATTGAAAAGATGGCCCTTTCTCCATTGAATAGCCTTTGCACCCTTATCAAAAATCATTTGAATAAATATGTGAGGGTTCATTTCTGGGGTCTCTGCTCTATTCCATTGATCTAAATGTCTGTTTTTATTAGTTAGTACTGTATTGTTTAATGAGTGAATTTAATAAGGTCTGTAAAGAATTTTAAAAACCAAGTTACAAACTAGAAGATAATATTTACAAATCCCATATTCAACAAAGAACTTGTACTCAGAATATATAAAGATAGGGATGCCTGGGCAGCTCAGTTGGTTAAGCGGCTGCCTTCGGCTCAGGTCATGATCCCAGCGTCCTGGGATCGAGTCCCACATCGGGCTCCTTGCTCGGCAGGGAGCCTGCTTCTCCCTCTGCCTCTGCCTGCCACTCTGTCTGCCTGTTCTCTCTCTCTCTCTATCTCTGACAAATAAATAAATAAAATCTTTAAAAAAAAGAATATATAAAGATAAAGGCCCACTATAAAACTAGGATAATTAAGTGTAAGAGAGCAGAATGCTTCCCCCACTCCCGCATCTTATCATCACACCCAAAGGATTCCAGTATAACAACAGTGGATGACAATTGAAAGAGTTGCCCTTTCAGGTTGTCCTCTTTCTAAAGAGGAACAGTTGGGGAAGCCCAGGGTCAAGAGACTGAGACAAAAACAAGGACACTTAGAGGAGATTAAAGCCTCTGGCACTTACAGGTACAGAAAACATTAAACATAGCCTGTAGTGTAGGCTGGTTACAATAAATCCTCACACTAAAGGCCTATTTATCTCTTCTCCTATTAACACTAACATTTTGATTCCAACATAAAATGACAAGGCAAAAAAACCAAACAAGCAAAATAGAACAGAAACAATCCCTTTCCCCAACAGAAACAGTCTGAGGAGACAAAGCAATCAGAATCAGACTAAAATATGATATAGATGTAGGAATTACCAGACAGGGGATTTAAAATAACTATGATTGGGGCACCTGGGTGGCTCAGGTGGTTAAGCTGCTTCTCCCTCTCCCTCTGCCTGCCACTCCCCCTGCTTGTGCTCTCTCTGTCTGTCAAATAAATAAATAAAAATAAAAAAATAAAAAATAAAATAACTATGATTAACATGACCACATGCAAGAACAAATGGGTAATGGATGAGACAGAAATTTGAAGAATCAAAAGGAAATTCTAGAAATCAAAACCATAGTAACAGAAAGGAAGAGCATCTTCCACAGGCTCATCAGGAAACTAGACGCAGACAAAGAAAGAATAAGGGAGCTGGCAGTTTCAAGAGAAATTTCCCAAACTGAAAATGCAAAGAGAAAGAGAGCAAAACCAAGTAAGAAAAACCAGAAAGGAACATGTAAGAACCATGGTTCAACAGCGAAAGGAGCACACATACGGCACTGGAATACCCAAAGGAGAGAATGGATTGGAAGAAATATTCAAAGCAATAATGGTCAAGAACTTTTCAATATTAATGGCAGCACAAAACCACAGATAAAGGAGACTCAGAGAACATCCAAGGGCATGAATACCAAAGAAGACACCAAGGCAGAGTATAATCGAACTGCAGAAAGTCATAGACAAAGAGAAAATCTTACGGTGATGGTTACACAACTCTCCCTATTTACTAGACTTCATTGAGTTATCCAATTAAAATGGATTATATGATATGTAATGAATATCATTCATTGTATGTAATGAATTGTATGATATGTCAATTGTACCTCCATAATGATGGTCAAAGAAATTGAGTTAGTTACTCAGAGAAGTATTAAAAACGAGTGTTGATGTCAAGGCAGAAAACCATTTATCTACATCAGGCAATCATTTCATATCTTTCCTATGCAATCAAGACTCTCATGAAGTAAGTTAAAAGGGGGGGCCCAGCTGTCCACCTTCTGGGGCAGGTGGATTACTGAGAACAAATCCACGGGATCCCCGTTCTCTTTATGCTTGGTGACCTCTACTACCTGGGTGAGGCAATAAGAAATAAATCAGCATTTTATCTGTTACTGTCCTACCACCCAACTTTGAATCTGAATGTGTTTCAACCACATGTTTCCCCTCATTTTAAATTTTTTAATGTGTTTAACATTTACTTTTATATCTGACTGGCATATATTTTTGAGTCTCAACTTTTCCAAAAAATAGGATCGAGCCACCGTGGCACAGGGTTACATGCAAAGTAAGCCCCCAAACTTTCAGGGACAAGAGTCTACCAGGCAGATATGCCTCCGTTGACACTCTTCTTCCTTTTTAAAATGCATATGTATTTTCTGTTTCTAATCAGTGCCTTCTCCTCTCTTCAAGAGAAAGAAAAAAAAAATCTTCTAGAGCAAAATAGCTTCACTGACATTTTCCCTCTGATGTGGTGCTTATCTGCTTTCCTCTGAAGGCTTCTTATTGGGTTTACCTGTCTTATGCTTTTAACAGTTTCTGGTCTGATTATTGTTATTTGTATAGCCCTGAAGCCTTTTAATCTCTGCGGGTGGAGATCTATTATAAGAGCTTATTGCTGGAGAAGAACATGATTTTCAAAAAGACTTTTGTCCTTCAACGATAATCAGCACACAAATGCATCCTGCTTCTTCCCTCTTTAACCTTTGTTGCCATTAGAGATGTTTTCATATGCCTTTAGGTTTCCTAATCCAGTAATTAGCTACAACAGTTTTATTAAGGGGGGAAAAAAAGAGGCCGTGAGAGAGGATAGAATATTGGCTTAGGAACGAGGAAATCCATTCTAAGCTTAGTCCTCTACTCCGTGTAACCCTGGCTGGGCAAATTATTTCAGGCAGTTTGGTCTGACAGCCTAAGAACCTCTGAAGCACTTGGGGGTTGGCCTGGTAAAATTCACACCCATGGAACAAAGCAAGTTATACATAAAAGATTAACTGAAATGATTTCATTAAAATTGATTTACCCCATCCAGACAGAAGGGGCAAAGGGCAAAATGTTTCCTCTGAAATTGTTACGGTAAATTCCTCCTTAGGGGGCAGTGAGCCATTATTCAAATGGCTAACCCACTGGCCCACTTGCCCTGCTTCTAGCAGCCTGCTCAGAATAGACCCATCTTCACTGCCATGATCACAGAGGCAAGTGAATGAAAGAGTACTGGACAGAGTACTGGATCTAAGAAATCAAATTGTTGGAGAGAGAAGAAGTTCCTCCAAGGAGAAAAGGAGGAATTGCAGACTCTCTCAACAGATTCAACAGCATTGTTATGTGAGTAAGTAAACTGCGTCTCCAAGCTGGGAGCAATTAAAGTCATTCAGTTCTAGCTCTCTCTTTCTTGGATCTCTTACCAATGGTGAGACCTTAAAACCTAAAATTAAAGATATTAGAAATGTCCCTGGACCTACAAATATGAGGTCAAACTATTGGACGTCTTCCAGAAAGTATACTTCTATTGCATTTTTCTAAAACAAATGGATTCATGACATATTTCTTAGATTTTTCTTCATGGAATCATGTAACATGATGTCATGGAGTCAGACAATTTGGGCCAAACATAGTTAAATAAGTAATGCAGGTATATACCTTAGCATAGATCAGATGCCAAACAAAATGAACACTACCAGCAAAAACAAAACAAAACAGTATCTGCCTGAGTTACAATCTCAGTTCACTGACTAGAGCAATTTCATTTGGGCCACAGTTTATAATGAATTCCGATTGTGTTCCATAGCCTTTTGTGGGACTGAGTTTCTTCACCTTGAAAGTGGGTATAACTCCTAACTTTCTTGACTGTTGTGACTACTATATTATAGAATGTATTTACACATCAAGCACAGTGTCTGACATGTAAATTATAGTTTTCACTTCTATTTTCTACACCTCAATTTATTATATTGCAAACTGGAATTGCTTTTACATTCTGCTTTAAAATTACTGTGAGACAAAGATCTGATGAATAATGGGAAATATTGATAAAATCACTAAAGGACACACTGAGTATTAATAGATAACTTGCATACATTACATTCTAGTTAAGTTTGAACCCAGGGAAAGCTCAGGAGTTCTGCCACATGGCGATGCATGATTGGACAAGGAAGCATTTGGCTGGGTGTTTTCACTGGCCCTGTGGTCAGAAAGCCACAACAAATGGTGACATTTGTATTTCTAGGTCTTTCATATGACCCTACCCTATTGACAAGCTGTGAATATTCAACCTGACCATTTATAATCCTGGTGGAGTTTGTTCATCAAATGATCCAAAGTCATAGCCATAAGTCCCTTAAACCTAAGAGTATGCGAGCCTTTCAAAAGAGCTAGCAGTACCTACTAGGGGTGACCGTGTTTGCAAACATCACTGGGAGGGACCATGCAACATTTCCAGGCTAATAAGACAGGCAAATGATATTAGCAAATGAGGGCAGAGGTCTGATTGTGCAGCTTTTAGGATAGCAACACAGAAGAATCCCATGTCCTGGGATAGTCTTACATTTCCTCTTGAAGCACTGGTGAGTACAGATCTCCTAATCCTGGAACAGTATGGAGGATCTGAGAACCAATCTGCAGATATTTTGAGCAAATCTATGTCAACTTTTTTCATCATTTTACATCCTTACTTATCCAACACTGAGGTGTATCCATGGACAGTTCTTAGTCATTATACTATCCATTTAATACTTAGTGTTCTTTTCCCACATTCCTACACATGGTGTATGCTGCTGGTCACTTTCAAATGAGTTTCTCATTGTGGACTGTAATTTCCCCTACCATATTTCAAATCACTACCCTGGGTGCTTCTGCTGCTCCGGAGAACTCCTTCAACTCCATGAAAAGCAACTGTTGGAAGTTTTTGTTCTTTAATTAACAAAGAATTTCCAGGCAGTCAAATACTATTCAGTACTTATAGAACGATGCTGCACATATGTGTCATAAACTAGGAAGATAAATCTGAGTTATATACCTTACTAAATTTAGTTAGTGCTTTCTGGGAAAATAATTAGTGGGTTGTATTTAAGCTTATTTTTTCTTTTGTTCCTCTTTAACAGAGGATTATAGCATGTGTTTTGGCATAAAGTTGCTAATAAGACTATTACAAAGCATAGCTATTTTCTTTTTCCAACAAATGAGTTCAGATCACGTACTTTCTCATTGTGAAGATTATCAGTCTATCCTGTGATAACCAAACCTTAAAGTATACTTTGGTAGTAAATGATCCCTAGTGGTATGGAAGTCAAAATACTTATATACCCAGTTTATGATTCAGGTCTGAGTGAGATGCAATAATAATCAGAAAAAGCTTGCTTGCAAATGCATACCAAACTCTGATAACAGGCAGCAGCTAAGAGCACAGATATCCACGTGTGTCTAGTGGAGACCAAGAAGAAAATTAATTACATGTTCTCCCAAACAAACCGCTAAAGCATATTTGTTTCACAAAACTAATGAGTAAATGTTCTATTGAAGGATGGGTAAGATAAATGAAAAGCTAGATGAGCGAATCTTTTCTCTTTTTCCATTAGCTTTCATTAGACTATGGGGTTCTCTTTGTATCCCCAGTGCCTGATAGAGCCTGGCACATAGTTGGGGCCCCATAAAAGACTATTGAGTCCACAAGGAATAGCACATCTTTAATCTTAAAAGAATATAATGCTGGCTATTTTTTTTGTTACTTCTATACTCATGTGCTTGTCTTTAGCTATCAAATGGTAATGTTGATGTATATGTGCATGAAAACTTCAGATTGTAGTTTCTTTAGTTAAAAAATATCTATAGACTATCTATGCTCACCGAATGAGATACAGAAATAAATATGGTACAATGTTCAGCTTCCAAGGAGTAAGTAAATGATTTCTTTTTTTATCATGGACAGAAAGATGGCAAAAGGAAATTGATTTCATGGTTGAAAATGTTAAATTTTCACTGAACTTTTACGGTCAGGTTTCCAGTTAAAATATGGAACTACTTAGTTAAATTTGAATTTCAGATAACCAATAAATAATTTTTTTAAGAATAAGTATGTTCCAGATAATATTTGGGACATATCTATCCAAAATGTGGTATTCACTATCTGAAATTAAAATTTAACTAGGCATCTTATATTTCTCTGTGTGTGTATGTGTGTGTGCATTAGATCCAGTAATCATACTTTTCAGGCTACTTTTTATATAGCAGAATCATCCAAATTGGTTTTCCTCATTTCTAGACACCATGGAGAGGTTACAAATTGTAAAATGCTTTAGTGATAGAGAAAAGTAGGAGCTCAGAAGAGCATCAGGGAAGAGAGCAAGGCCCTTGGATGATAATTAACCACAAAAGAAATTACTTGTTCAGAATGTTGAAGCTGATTGTGGCAACAGAAATATTTATTCATTCGTTGATGGAAGCATAATACTGTGTTTTGGGACTAGGCTTTAAGAGCAGGATGGCCAGTTCTATAACCTACTTAACACTATGACTCTGGACAAGGAATCTGTGCTTTCCATGACTAAGTGTCATCATGTGACAAATGAAGACAAGCAGAGTACCAAAAGATAGAAGAGCATTCCTTGGCATCTAGGAGATAGCCTGACACTCACAATTAAGCCTTCTCCTGTTGGGTGTAAGCTATTTCACAGAGCACCGAGACCAGACAAAGCCACTCTGACCATATTGGATTGAAACAAAAATAAAATGTAAATAATAATAAATAAATAAATAAATAAATAATGTAAAAGTTGTAAGAAGTTCCTTATTTACAATTTTATCCTTGGTCTAGTTTTCCCTCTTTCTAGAGAAGATTTATTAAGTTGTCCAATCATGATATTAGTGCCATTTCCTGAGAGTATCCAGTTCAGAACAAAGACCTGAGTCCTTCAGACCTCCTCCAAATCAGTCACACAAACCCCAACCCTTTCTAGCACTAACTGAGATGCCCTTTGCCATTCCCCTCCCCCATCGTGTGCGTTTTCCCTTGTTGCAAGGAGCCATTCAACTTATTCAAATGTAGGTGTGTTCCCGGTGGTCTTTGTCTGGTGGACATTTCCATCATCACCTTCTCTTTCCCTTCTTTATTTGTTTAGGGTTCCGTTTTTCTCCTTGTACCTCTTCCATGTCTTATCTCTAAACTGGGTCAGAGAGATATGGGTGTTATAAAAATACCAGTGAAAGAGTCATCATCAGGAGTTCATAAAGTTAAATAAATAAACTCAAATGCCAAATTCTGGTAACTCCGTGATTGCCTCTGTGTTTCAAATGGGCCTTTCAGGCTTACTCATTTTCCAGATACTTCTCTATTTTAATAAGTTGTCTCTCAAGGACAATAGAATATTTCACAGTTGCTCACATTTTTCCCGTTTTCCAGCAGAAAAGAATCCAACGATATGGATAACAATATTTAGTATGCTGGTTGTTTCAGAGAACAGTAACGATTGATATAGATGGAAAGTGAATGATACTGTGGGTCCTCGAAGACACTATCTATCTACTTCTAGGCTAACTTTAGGGGTGTGGATTCTGCCATGGACACCAGCAATCCTGGGACATAAGCAACCCTGATACTTTGTGTCCCATAACCCTCTGTAGTCCTCTTCTGTCACTGGGGGTAAAGAGATTTCCCTTTCCTGTTATTTTTGTTGAGTGAAGAACCCCGTGTTATTTCAGCTCCAAGTTGGCAGCATAAAACTCAGCCCAGCAATCCCCATACTTTGTGATATTAGACAGCACCGGGTATCAAAAATATCGATTGATTTTTTTTTCAGTTTACACACACAAGGGGTGGAGAAAGTTAGAGAATTGGAATGGAAGGTTGAACCAGACGTATGAGTATTTATAGGCTTTAAAAACTCCCCAAGTGATTCTAATTTGACCCAATTCCTAATTCCCCAAAAACTACTCCATAGATGCAACACTGCCTCTAAAACAAAATGAGAGTACTTTAAAGAAATCAAATTTAGGATTAAGATGTGATCTACTATTTAATACTATTTGTAGTTCAAATTCTTCGCAAATTTAGAACAGAATCCCACATTCACCTGAGTTGATCTAATTGCTGGTTCTGGCACAATTCCGTGGCCCATGATAAACCAGGGCCAAGCCCGAAGAGCAATAGCAGATCTTGCTGAAAATCTAATTAAAGGGGTAGGAGCCATGATGCTCAAGTTAGGGTTGCTGAGGCCATGGCTAGCCAACCTCTATTTTTCATACCTTAATAATTTTCTCAGAATAACACCATTGGGTATACAATTTATCTTGCTTAGTTTGGGCTCAAAAGTGAATTTGAGAGAGAAAGTCTTCAGCAAAATTCAGTGTGTTTTAAAGTTATGCTGCCGTGATCAGCTGAATTGTCTTTGCTTCAAGAATAAATCAGCAGGTGGGGCACCTGGGTGGCTCAGTGTGTTAAGGCCTCTGCCTTCAGCTCAGGTCATGATCCCAGGGTCCTGGGATCGAGCCCCTGCATCGCATCGGGGTCTCTGCTCAGCAGGGAGCCTGCTTCCCTTACTCTCTTTCTTCCTGCCTCTCTTCCTACTTGTGATCTCTGTCTGTCAAATAAATAAATAAAATCTTTTAAAAAAAAGAATAAATCAGCAGAATTTGCTTCAGAATATATACCACTAGATGTTTATAGTTTGATTTCAACCCCAGAATGATTTATTTTGAATGTCAAAATTATGTGGACATTCTAATATGACAATGATAAATGATTAATGAAGTTGTAACAAAATGTTTCTTGTCTACTGGATTGCTCAAAGCATAATGTAGATATGACGTAATGAGTCTTTCTTCCACACTGAAAAATAGATGAATAGTAAATATCTCCTCCTTAATTTAATCACGATGTCTTCAAAACAGAGACCACAAGCAATTTATTGAAGAGCTCCACATAGTCATTGTAAAGTCCAGTAGTTTAGCCTGAAATCTTTCCAAATAGGAAGAAGACAGACTTTTAAAATCTATTTTTGTCACTGAATCACAACTTGGGTTTTAGGATTGGGTAGTTTGTGAGTTACTTAGAGGGAAGACCTAAGTCTTTGTGCCCCAGTACCTATTACACTGTCAGATACTGGATAAAACCACATACACACATAAAAAATCAGTCAAACGAACAAGCAAATAACAACAACAACAAAATGAGGCAGCTCTCCGGCTTGCTATTATCAAGTCTTTCAAAAAAGGAAGACCTAGATATTCTGGTAATCACCAGAGCAGAGTGTTAAGGTTAGAATTTGGAGGGAAATATTCTGGATTGCTCACCAACTGGCAAAGTTTCGAATATTTTGTGTCAATTAAGTGGTGGATAAAAACCACCTTTTAAAAGCCTATCACTAGAAGCTAGCTAATTATAATATTTATGTTTGTTTGATTAAAAAAAACACAATAGGAAGTAGGAGATAATATTCAAATGTTTCTGTTCATTGTTCATTTTTAGATGTTCATAAATTTTGCGATGATTTGGGTGGTGGAAAATGAAAGCAATCAGGAGAAGAAAATACCCAACACCTTCTTCAAAGTGAAATCTGTTTTCTGTAACAAAAAAATGTAAAGAATTTCTTTGCCTTCTTATCTCCCAATTTGACTTTGTTACTCCCCATTGCCCTGTTACCATCCCCAACCCCTACCAAAGCTTGGCTTCCCGTTCCCTTTAACTCTACAATACTAGCAAAGGCTCTGGCTCTAGAGTCCCCTACATGATCAATTAGATTAGATTCAGAATAGATCAGCTGACACTTGAGCTTTGCATGTTTGAATATTTTGGCTTCTAATGTCAATTTCTAAAACTCATGAAAATTAAACATACTTATTTCTAGAAGAACATACATTTACTTATTTCTAGTGTAACTTGCACATTTATTTCTGGAATAACTGACACCCTCATGAAGTGAGGCCACCTGGAATCTGGTCAGTTTGGAGGTGTTTATCTTTACGCCAATTCCTGGGGCAACTCTGATTCATGTTACAGTTTAATGGTTCTCTGGATTTTATTTATTTATTTATTTAGATCAGCCCCTAGTCTATTTGTAATTAACTTAATTAATGTATTTGACCCCAGCATGTAGTAGGCACTGTGCAAGGAGAGGATGAAAGGGGATGAGAGAAAAAGGGCACCCACCTTAGCCTTCCATGGTTATGTGTCGAAGGGAATAAAGAAGAACATGATAGAAAGAACAAAATATCATGAAAGCATCGTAAAAGCACTAACGAGAAGCCATAATTTCCGCTGGCAAGACCTCGTGGAGAATAAATCATCCACTCAGCTCAGTTTTGTGTATCTTTACAGATGTGAATGATAAACCAAGCTCTGTGCAGGTGCGAGGGCTGCGAGGGTCTCTTAAGCCATCCTACAAGGCTCTGAGTCCACTCAGGAAACACACAGAAACAAACACATAAACAAGCATAAATGGAGGTGGTAGAGAACATGATCCATCTTTGGAAATTATTATTAATTATTCCTGGGTGTACAATGAAACAAGAGGACGTGATTGGAAATGTACACGTGAGCTAGATGAGAGGCAGCTGTTTATGTTATGCGAACGACATGAACTTTAACACTAAAATACTACATTTTATGCTTCAGATAGGCCATTTCCAACATTACAGTGACTCCAAAATATCTATCTGTACTGCTATCATAAAGTATACGATACATGTTTTATGGTTTAACTCTGTTTCTCTTGCCAGAGTCAAAATTCCTTCAAGGTAATCAATGTATACAGATTGCTGTACCTCAGCCATAGTAGGTGTAATATAAATGTTGTTTGAGCATAACTGATTATCTGCGCAGATTATTTTGGAGGAAAAAAATATTTAACACAGACCAATGACACCAACTACTTCCTAAACAGTAGTTTTCAAAATAAGCTGGTATTTGCCAAAATCTAACATACTTTTTTCCCCAGACAGATCTTTGTTGAAAATACAGCTCAATTGCCAGCCTAATTGCTTCTATAATTCTAGAACTAGCAGTGAATAAAAATTAGAATAAGTAATAAACAGCGAATAGTTTGCTGTTACTAAACAGTTGCATTTTTATGGAAGATTTGGTGACATGTTTATATATCATCCATGGGAAAAAAGCACTCTTAAGTTCTTTTATCCACTGTAGACTGTTTTTATAAGAAATTGTAATACCTGAATATTGTCAGGGAAACTAAATGATGCAGTCCCTTTCTCATTATTTACATACTTTTACTTTTTTTTTTTTTTTAGATTTTATTTATTTATTTGACAGACAGAGATCACAAGTAGGCAGAGAGGCAGGCAGAGAGAGAGAGAGAGAGGAGGAAGCAGGCTCCCTGCTGAGCAGAGAGCTCAATGCATGACCCTGAGACCATGACCTGAGCCGAAGGCAGAGGCTTTAACCCACTGAGCCACCCAAGCACCCCCATACTCTTAATTTGAAGTAGCCATGATTCTGGTAGTTAAAACTCAGAACCAGCTAATAGCATTCCATTGTAAAGTTGTGTTTCCTAGGTTATTTGGGATGATCAATCCTTGACCCCATTTAACTATTAGTGTGCTCCTTAGGTTCCCACGGAATAAATGCAGAAAATGCACACCAGACAGACGCATAATCATTATACTTGCCCAAGTTTCATCCCTGAATCTCTGACTGGGCCCTTACTCTGCTAAACGACGTTTCCCCGTGGGTAGAGGACAAAGCTTCACTTTGTTAAGAGCAGACATGAGGGATTCTTAGGTGGCTCAGTCCCTTAAGCATCTGCAATTGGCTCAGATCAAGATCCCAGTGTCTTGGCATCGAGCTCCATATCGGGCTCCTTGCTCAGCGAGAAGCCTGCTTCTCCCTCTACCTGCCGCTTCCCCTGCTTGTGCTCTTTCTCTGTCTCTCTGACAAATACATAAATAAAATCTTAAAAACAAAAACAAAAACAAAGGAGCAGACATGAGAAACTTGGCCCCTGCCTTCACCCTTCTGCCCCCTTCCCTGTTTCCACTCTACTTTCTAATATGGAAGGTTCCTACTCTACCCTAGGAGAGAAGAAAGGAAAGAATGGCAGCTATGGGAAGAAAGCAATTTTTAAAGTGATTGTCCCAGATATGTACTATTCATTTCCCCTCGAAAAGCTATACCCCTTCGTAAACTAGCCTCATCATGTGTCCTTGGGGTACACTCTTCTTTTGGAGTTAGAAGATTCCTTGATTCATGCTGAGACATGAAAGAATGTGACCAACTTGAACCTACTTCAAATCCTTGTCAAAGCCAGAAGTGACTTTTGAGGTGGTCCTGACCAGTGGTTCCCAACCTTAACTTTGCCCCAAAGCCTCTGAAGAGAGTAACACACTCTGTCAGTAACATGGAGGGTGGTGATTAGTGAAGCGATTCTTCCAAAGAGAGCACAGAGTGGGGCTTTTGAGGACCTTGGAGGGTAAGAGAAGTCTTGCATCATTTTAAAAGACCAGCCCACCACCACTGCCATGCAGGACATTCTGAGACACTGCTTGGCACAGAACTGCCTAGCGGTCGGGGTGGGGTCATTTGTGGATAGTCGCTTGAATGTATTAAATTAAATTTATAAAATATAAATAATATAAAATATTTATACTTTATAAATATGTTTATAAAATATAAATAAATATAAATTAAATTTATCCATTTAGAGGGGAGAAAACTGAAGCTCAGGAAGGTTAAGAGATTTGTTCTCATCCCACAGCTAGTTACCGACAGACTCAGATAGAGAGACTGTAACTCTTACCCCCTTAAATGGTTTTGATGACATTCTACTCTATCCTCCTTACATTGAGATTTTGTGTGGCATTTCTCTATGCCCAATTAGAAAATGGAAGGAAGGCAAGAAGGAAAGAGAGAGGGAGGAAGGAGGGGAAGAAGGAGGTTGGTAGGGAAGGAAGGAGGGACAAAAGAGGCAAACAACAATAAAATAGAAGAGAACAAACACAGGGAACAGACAGGACCCAGAGCAGCCTGACAGGGAATTCAGACTGAACAGCGTGATGCCGCCGGCCAGCGAGCGGGCTCTGTGATTGAGGAATAGAGGGCCTGGTAGAAGCTCACAGTGATTGCTTGGGAGGACTTCATGTACACATCACACGGGTGAGAAGAATGGCTTGTATTAGCACAGGCTCTTCTCTGTGTCCATGTGCTATTCTCTTAGGAAGTCCCTCGTGTCCCAGAAGGGGACAACTTAATGGAGCACCAGCCAGCTAGAGCCTTCACCCTGTCAAAACTCATCCATTCAGGAGAACTGCTGGAGCTCTGAGGTCAGAGTTTCCTTCATTTTCCTTGCGATTCTTATTTCTATTAAAATGCAAATAGTCCAGAGGAAGGACCCAAGAGGGGTTCTGGTCACGGTTGCATGATGGAAGCAGGAAGTCCCTGTCCAGTTTTTAAAGAGAGTTACCTCTGAAAGTGGAACAATCCAGAAGATTTGGAGCAGCTTGTGCCCTGAAGACGAAGATGATGTGGAGTATGTTTCTGCCTAACTTTGACCCTGTTCTGAGCCCGAAGGCCTTGCCTCTCATTTCAAAAAAAAAAAAAAAAAAAATTCTTTTTTTTCAAGAGTCATGGAGAAACTGAAAAATAATTAAGGTAGAAATGTTTAAAAGAGTGTTTTGGGAGCATAAGAAATATGACACGCTAGATTAAATGTGTTCTCGAGTTGATTTTGTTTTATTCTGCACCTGCTAATAATCCAGAAAATATACTAATGCATCATTACAATTAATGTTTTTTTGGTACTATGTTCTTTCTTGTCACTATGCAGATAGCTTACTTATTTTTTTCACTTTTTGAGGGTGAGCAGTTTCCATCCAGTATCTTCTTTATGTTCCATCCTGCCCCTGTCCATGTGATCCAGGAGTCCGTCAGATCGGTATCCCACATACCCCTCACCCCTCTGTTCCCTTTCCTAGTCCCATTCCAATACTTTACCCCCCAAGCTTGCCACACAGATATATGCCCACGTCCTAAGCGAGAGGTGATAGATTCTTCCCCAATAATAATAATTTTGAACAGGGACACACAAAGGACCAAAGGAGACTGAAGTTTAAGATTCCCATGCTGGGAGTCTGCAGGGTGGTCTGTGGCTCTTGCTGGTGGGATCTCCAAGGCTACCCCAGCTCTCGGCTTCTCGGAGTTCTGAGTGTTTCCTCTTCTTTTGACTCATTGAGCCCTTGTTTGTTCCAATTAATCAGCTATTACTCTTTCAAAAAGAACAACCATTTTGCATATACAGTTGTTTGTTTATTTACTTATGTCATCTCTACACCCAACATCGGGCTCAAACTCATGACCCCGAGATGAAGAGATACACACCCTCCTCTGACAGAGTCAGCCAGGTGCCCCTGAATCCACTGATTTTTTTTTTTTAGGTTTCTTGCTGAACTTTTAGTAGTTGTGTGCCTAACCTAAGAAATAGACTGCAGAGCTAAAGTGAGCCCCTAAAAAATCTTTCCAAAACCGTATATTTAAAGAATTCTTATACCTTTCCCTAAGTGAAAAGGATATGTCACAGTGTTTGGTTGAATAAATATTTACATCCACTTCTTAGGATTAAATACAAAGCAAGTGAGAATTAAGTGGGGCTACGATGAACTCTTTATTTCCCTGGAGGTGGTTCCTAATGATAACAGCTACCGGTTGTTCAGCACCACACTGTGCCAAGGACCTCCATGGGGCTCTCCTCACGTGACCTCATTTAAACCTTTCAACAACCTTATGAGCAATATGGATTTATGAGCAATAGAAAACGTTACGTAGTTAAGGACATTGTATGGCTTATAAGTGGCAGGGCTGCATTTTCATCTGACTCTAGAATTTGTTCTGTTAACTGCTGGCTATGGACTAGTGTTTGCAGTCTTGGTCTCATTTTCTCCAGTTCATTCTCTACCCTGATAATCCTGTTAAACTCTTCATTTCACAGATTCAGGGCGTCATAATAGATGGCCCATGATAGTATCAGCTAATACTTACTGAGTCTTTATAGTGCTCCCGCCTTTTCTAAATGTTCTATTATCCTGGTTTTAGTGAAAGAGAACAGTATTTACATCATAAGGCTGGGGAGGAAGACTAAGAAGGAAGCTGTTATGTGCTGAGTTATTCTCCTCAAAATCCATATGTTTAAGTCCTAACCCCCAGTACCTCAGAATGTGTTTGTATTGGAAGACAGGGTCTTTAAAGAGATTATTAAATTAGGCCCCAATCCAATATGACTGGTGTCTTTATATGAAGAGGAAATTTAGACACAGACGGATTTGGAGGGAAGACCATGTGAAGACACAGGGCAAAGATGATCATCTACAAGCCAAGGAACAAGGCCGCAGAGGAGCTGACCTTGCTGACAGCTTGACCTCAGACTTCCGTCCTCCAGAATTGTGAGAAAATAAATTCTATTATGTACATTTCTGTTGTGTACCCGGTCTGGGGTACTTTATTATAGCAGACTTAGCAAATAACATCCAAGTCGATAAAAAGGTTATTTGCTAAATAAAGGTTTAAGTTAACATGTGGAATAAATTTATTCCACAATCCAAATGACTTGCATTGATTGGAGATTATATCTAAATAGGTTGAACTGTTATTATCCAGATACATTCAGTTAGTTGCATCCTGAGCTCTCACAACTTAAACGCAGTGGAAACATGCAAGCAAGGAAATCTAGGCAATTTTTTTCTTATGTCTGTTGACCAGTAAAGACCGGTGCTTAGATCAAATAAGGAAATGGCTGTAAGATAAAAATTAATGGATTCATAACAATTGATTACCAAGAAAAAAAGCAGAAAAAACATAAAACACTGAGTCATCGATGGGAATCAAATGCCAAAAAGGAGGAATTGAACGAATGTGAAATGCTTAATGAGAAGACAGGAGATGAGAGTTATTTTTCTTATCATTTGTTTCAAGAAAGGTCATTGCTTTTATAGATCAAATTGAACTCTGAGAACCTGCCCTCCCTTTCTGTGAATGTGAGGATTCATTATTACATTGCATAGCCACCAGCATTCATCACAGCTGGATTTTCAAGGGGACTTTTCAGAGTTCTTTGAGAACTTTGTTTCGTGGTTCTTTATTTCTTTGGTAGGAAGTAAGATAATTAACTTTTATCTGCCTTTCACTTGTACAGTCTTTAAAAGAGCAGAAAGTATTTCACCTGTGACATTTTCCATTTAGCCATCATCACCTCAGAGTAGTGAATCCCAAAGTGTTTTACAAAACTCCAGTTCCACTGGACTATTAATAGAAATAGCATCTTCCTACCTAGAACTCACTTTTGAGAAATTTGTGTTGTATAACTAACTCACATCAAACCAGTAGAGGTCCATATTTTTATCTTAACATCCAAAGTTTCCAAAATCAAAAGTTTTAGAACTTTATAAAATTATTTTAAATTATTTTTTAATCTAGACTAACGTTAAAAGCCAACTGGCTGGAAAAATCTGAGAGGTAGATAAATGCACTATAAAGTTTCAAGGATCTGAAGAGACAAATTTAATTTGTAGCTAGCAAATAATAAGGGTGATGATGGTGGGGTGCGTGGCTGGCTCAGTCTGTCGAGTATCCAACTCCTGGTTTCAGCTCAGGTCATGATCTCAGGGTCCTGGGATCAAGCCCCACATCGGGCTCTCTGCTCAGAGGTGAGCCTGCTTCCCTCTCTCTCTCTGCCTGCCTCTCTGCCTACTTGTGATCTCTGTCTGTCAAATAAATAAATAAGGTCTTAAAGAAAAAAAAAAATTCACATCAGTTTAAGTTAGTAATTGCTCTGAGTATTATAGAATTAACTCTTCCTGGAGACCATGGAGGATGCTATGTAAGACCCCTCTATCTTCTCATGACAAAAAGAAATACTCACAACAAGTATATGAGTTAGCTATGTCTCCATAACAAGCCCACCAAACTACAGTGGCTTAAAACAACATAACCATTTATTTAGCTCACAGGGTCTGTGGATTAATGACTTAGACTGGGCTCAAGTGGGTGGTTTTTCTGTTTTTTGCTGGGCACACTCTCATGGCTGCAGGCTGTGTAGGGTGGTGTCTCATGTGTCTTGAGCCCCAGATAGACTGAGTTTTCTTCCAAGTAGTCTCTCAAACCCCCTAACCAGGGCTGTCCACATCATAGCTGCCAAGTTCCAGAAGATGGAAGGGAAGCATGCAATGACTCTCAAGAACTAGGGTTAAAACTGGTAACACTATCACATTTTAGATGTCACAAGTGCAGCCCAGCCAACTCCGTACTAGTCTTAGGCTGTTTTTTTTAACCTGATTTTAATTTTTGCCATTCATAAATACTTATAGAGTGTAATTTATCAATTATTAATTTAGGGGCTCTAGGCTTGGTGTCTTACTTAGATAAGCTTGTTTATTTGATGATTTTTCCTTAAAAAGTAAAAAAATTCATGAAAGTACAAATTTATACATTAAAAATCTTGAAGACAATACAGAGATTTTAAACTGACCTCAATATGGGAAAGGACTCCTAAATTGAAAAGCAGTAGGAGAAATTGCCAAAAATTAAGGCTCAACAGATTTGCCCTTATAAAAAACAAAGCATGTGTCCCTCTCAGCTGATGAACTTGTCTTCCAATTTAGTAAGAAAACAGAAGCCAATCAGAAAGAAACTTACAAGTTTTTACCAGTATATCTACCGATCTACCAGCATCCATGTCTTTATCTTCTATCTCCCCTCAGCTCACTATGGATAAACTATTTCTATCCAAAATCAAACCTTCCGGGGCACCTGTGTGGCTCAGTGGGTTAAAGCCTCTGCCTTCTGCTCAGGTCATGATCTCAGGGTCCTGGGATCGAGCCCCAAATCGGGCTCTCTGCTCAGTGAGGAGCCTGTTTCCCACCCCACCCCCCCACTCTGCCTGCCTCTCTGCCTACTTGTGATCTCTGTCTGTCAAATAAATAAATAAAATCTTAAAAAAAAAAGTCAAACCTTCCATTGATCTACTAGATTCCTGAGTCTCTTTCTGACTCAGTACACTACTGCATTTATTCTTCTCTATTTTGAGTCTTTTCCCTCTCTCTAAGTCTTTCTCATCAACATATAAACAAGTCCTGCTACTCTATCTAAAATAAATGTCTCTCTGATTCACCTTTCCTCTAGTTACCACTGTTCTAGCTACCACCATTGCAGCGAAGCTCAACCCAAGTGTTGTCTTTACTTGCCATCCCCAACTCTTTTCCTCCTATTGTTCTCTCAAACCCATTTGAAGAGGATGTTACCCAAACTCTTCCTGTCAAAGTGATCCATAACTTCCATGTTGCTGTATGCGTGGTATGTCTGAATCTCAGTCTCCGTATTACCCAAATCACTGGCGTTTGGCCCCACTGATTATTCTCTCTTTTTTGAACCTTTTCCCTATGTTTGAAGAATCTTCTAGCTTTCCTTCTCCCAGATGGCCACTTCAACTCTTCTGCTCTTTGGTATTTTCCAGAACTCAGGTTTTGTTTCTCTTCTCTCTAATATCTATCATCATTCCTTTAGTGACCTCAATCTCATCTCCTGGCTTCATGCATGACTCATGTTTGATGACTCCCTAATGAGTATCTCTAACATCTCTCTTAAAGTTGCTTTTTTTTCCAATTGACTACCCATCATCTTCATGAACATTCCATAGTTTGGCTGAGGCCAATCTTAGAGTCATCCCTGACGCATTTGCACCTTCCAGAAACTTGCCTTGAGTAAATCCTGTCAAGTCTTCCTCAGTGTATATCTCGAGTCTGGCCATGTTATATTACTAATACCCTGTTCTATCTCTTGTTTGGATTATGGAAGTAGCCTCCTAACCATGTACCTGCTTCCACTTATTCCCAGTAGACACCCAGAACAAGCCCATAAGTCAAATGCACTTATGTCTGTAGAATTCCCCAGTGATCCATTTCTCATTCAAAGGGAATGCCAAAGTCTAACAATGGTGCAGCAGGCTTTTCATGATCAAGGTTCCCATAATCTCTCCTATAGCATCCCAACCTCAGTCAATTCCAGTCCACACTAATATTTCCTTTATTCTTCCTTACCCATAACTGACATTTCGCCCCTGTCAACTTTGCACCTGCTATTTCTTCTGCCTGGCTAGCCCCACACTTCCCCCAAGTTTTTGCTCAAGTGTCATCTCTCCTGAACCCTACTGAAAATCGCATCTTTTGTGTCCTCTGTATCATTTTGATCCATGGTATTATCTCCTAACATAATATCAATTAATTTCTAAATGTTTGTTGTTGTCCTCCTTCAGCTAGAATACAAACTTCATGAAGGACAGGATCTTTAACTATTTTCTTTGATTTTCACAAAGGCCCAGACTTTTTATTGTTTTGCTCCTTCCAAATCACAGGACTCAGAACTGAATGCACCCCACAGTGAGATTTTAGTAGTTACTTCATGAATGAATATCAAAAGGCACTCTGAACAAAATTAAAATAGAAATTAAAGTTGGGGAAGTGTTTAAAAAGTTATCACATATATTTGATATCTAGGGTGTTCATAGATAAATAAGAAAAACACTAACATCTCTATTAAAAAATAAGCAATAATAGGGTGCCTGGGTGACTTAGTTGGGCAACTGCCTTCAGCTCAGGTCATGATCCCGGAGTCCCAGGGTCAAGTCCCACGTCGGGCTCCCAGCTCCACTGGGAGTCTGCTCCTTCCTCTGATCTTCTCCCCGCTCATGCTCTCTCTCTCTCTCTCTCTCAAATCAATAAATAAAATTTAAAAACAAAAAATAAAGAAATAAAAAATAAGCAATCATTGATGAAAATATCCTCAGAAATAAAGTATACTTTCAAAACTGTGCAACCTTATTATGTAATAAAAATACACATTACAATAATAAAATTTTATGTTTTTCATGAATTTGGCAAAGAGACAAAATTTTTAATGTTTAATTATATTAAGTTTGTGAGGAAATAGATACTTTGATACATTTTTTTATGTCCCTAAAACAATTTTGCCATATACGTTAAAAAGTCTTCATGGTATTTAAACATTTTGACTCCATAAGTTTACTTTCAGAGATTTGCCTAACTAATTAGGGATACTTAACAATGCATAAGAGAAAAAACAAACAACTAACAAATATATATAAAACCATCACAATACCTAGAGTAACAGATTGCTTAAAACATAACAACTATATAATTAAATATTGTAGAGTTATTAAAACATGCTTTATAAAAATGCTTACAACAATAAGAAATTTTTTATATAACAATGACCTTGACTTTGAATCTATCCATAAGCCCTATTCTAAATTCAACCCTTCCCTCAAACTGAGTACATAATATAGTCATGATCACAATTTTACAAGAAGAATTTAAATGTATATATGCACACAAAAAATTGGAAAAAATGCAATAGCATTTTAACAATGGTTTGCAGCACCATTATAGCTCTAGGAGTCAGACTTATATATTTCCTATACTTTTCTTCATTCTCCGAAAGTGAAAATGAACACTTATTTTTTGTTTGACAGTCAAAACCAACACAACTTAAATAATCTAAATAAAAATAATCAAAATTCTCCATCTCTTTTCCTAGTCGGCTATGGCTGGTCTTCCATCTCCCTGCAGAGTATCTGCTTACAACACACTTCTGTGTATTGGTGTACTGATTGTACTAAGTGGAATTTAAATTCCCCTCAGTGGGTAGGACAGGTATCTTGTGAAACCAAAGCTGCCAGTATCTACATCTAATTTTTAATTAAGTACAGTAATTCCTAGCCAGTACCAGCTGTTATCACGTTTCTTCAATTCTGTGCCTTGATAAATAGCTCAAGGAATGTTCTATGAAAAACATAATCACGTAAACATTTTCTCACTTTTAAAATAAGCTTTGAAAATAAATTCCCTTTGAATTTCTATTTTCCCAAAAATCTGTGATTGGACGTTTGTTGAGAATAGCCAACATATACCCACACCCACACATCACACAATTTTTTTTCCATAACACGTTTTCAATATCAGATTAAAGCACTTATCAAAGATTAATGAAAGGCACAATTATTGTTCCATTTTACAACTGAAGAAGCATTTCTCAGTAGAATTTCTCATTCTTGGACTCTTAGATCCTCGATCTAGTTCATGGCTGGTTTACTGGCTTAGGCTTTTATTGCTATTTGCTTCTAGTCTGAAGTTGTCAACCTCTTCCTGTATTTCAAGGTATCTTGAGTTTTCTGAAGGCTATTAGCAACTTGGGCACCACGTCCTCAGCTGAGATGTTCTGATCTGTGCTCCACGTTTCTCATAACCATAAGCAAACCTGAGCACAATGGAGAAACGTCTGTCCTCTACTCTGGTACATGCTCCTATCCTTTGTGAAGCATCTTCAGGTCAGCTAAAGAGGGCAAGAGAAAGCGATAATAAAATTTTACTTTAGAGTTGTTATAAAACATGGATGGATGGATGGATGGAAGGGTGGATGGGTGGAGGGATGGAAAGATGGATGGGTGGATGGACATGATTGCTGGAGAAAATGAAAGAATGTGAATGAAGCACCAACAACAGTGAAAGGATGGCTTAACATGAGCGGGAGGGGTAGGGGAGGTTGAGATAAGGCGCCATATTTTATGACCATTGAGGTAATTTAAGAGACCAGATGTGGAGAAGGATAGAAGATAGAGTTTGTGGTAATGGTGATATGATTCAAATATCACTCTGGCTCCAAAGTGAGGACAGATTGAAGTGGGAAGTATAGTTTATGTAAGGTGATCAGGCGGCTATTTGAGATTCAAGGTGAGATGTGATGGTGGCCAGAAGGGTGATGGTAAAGATAAAATGAATCCTTGAAGGGTCACTGGGGATTTAAAAACTGGATCTTCAAAATAAAAATTTAGAAATTTATATTAGCAATGAAATCCTGAGGGAAAGGATGTCATGTTGAGGTAACCAACTGTTGCAGTTTACTTACACAATCAAGTAATTCTTGTCATCCTTCAGACAGGTTGATTATAAGAAATGAAACTCAACTACCTATAAAATGTAACAAATTTAATAAGACAACGGAACCAGATGGGCTTTCTGCTTAATTTTGACAAAGTTATGCCTGACATGCATAGTTTTTTTTTTTTTCCTTATAGTTTTTAATGATACTTTGAAATCTGGGAAGTTGCCAGAGTCACTAAGAAAGGCCATAGTGAAGCTTCCCAAGAAGCTAAGGCAAATTGAGTTTTAAATGGTGCATATTGCCTGAGTTATTTTATTTCAGCTTAATTACCAAGGATAGTGTTCTAACATGAAATTGTTACTGAAATCCTAGGTAGTAGGAGAGAGGCAGTATTCCTTGAAGAACTGCATTCCTCACTCTGTCTGCTATTGTGGCTACACTGTTGAATTTTGGTGACAATCAGGAAGACCTTGACTGAACTGAGCTGTTGTAGGATAGACTGTAGCTTTGTGAGGGGAAAGATATTAGTCCATATCAGGAACTTGGAAACACTAAACAACATTATAATGAAAGTCACAGAAAAAGAAACAAACAAACAAACTCATTTCCCTAACATCCAAACTGCTTTCATTTACCCATGTTTTAATTAATAATTTTGCATAAAGATAATCATAATAGAGATAATTTATGGTATGAGCTATTACATAATAAATATATTTCCATGTTGCTATAGTATGTTAATGAATTATTCAACAGAATTATAGTCCATTAAGTTGGTGGCTTGCAGTGGATTTAACTATTCTCTTACTGAACATATAGGTCTTTATTTTTCCATTTTAATTTTACTATAATGACTTGCATTGACTATCTTGATGCCTATTGGTATTCTCTTTTCTGGTTTCTTTAAATGATATATTCCAACAACTTATAAATCTTGCAAAATGGTAGAAACATAATTTAAAAATTTGAGATGTATTCTCTACTCTGTACCATAGTTATGTCAACTGCTACCTGCAGTGCATGAGTACCTAACAGGGTTGGGTATGATTATTTTCAAGTTTCAATACTTAGAAAGATAGTGATATGCCATTTTAATTTTCCTACTGTTGAAAAGATGAAGTTACTATTTTTTCAAAGATTGCTTACAATCTATCTCCCCTTGTGGGATGAACACATTCATATCCTTTTTCAATGTATCTGTTGGTAATGTTACTAATCTTTATGGGCTTAGCTTGCGGGACAAGAACTGAAAATAATAACAGGAAATGGTGGACCTTTTGTTTCCTTTAATATCTTCCAGTTTAAGACTTCTTTCATACCCCTCTGAGGTATGACGTAGGCTGGAGGAAATTCCTCCATTCCATCCCAGCTAGTGCTGTCCATTAGTCAACAGCACAAACTTTCAGTCATCACCGCCCACTAACTTTTCTCAGGATCACATAATTCGTCTGAAGAATAACCAAACTTTACCAATACAAAATGAGGGAGGAAGAGTTTTGTGCAAGTTTGGAAGCAAAAGAGCATGAGGTGTGTATAGAATATAAATGGAGCTTTTGCAACACCTGGTGCTTCGCTCCCAGGGAAGGGTGAGCGCATGCAGGGAACCAAGACCTACCCCCAAGCAGAGCTGCTCAAAGCCATCTGCTCTCTGCAGGTGCACCTGGAAGATTCTTCTACTGCCAAGATTATGTTAAGAGCATCACAAAATAGAATTATGACTATCCTAAAGAAAAGTTTTGGCATTCACCATGTATATTAAAAATAATATCATAATTCTTAGATATTTTTCTTGGCAGAGAAAAATAATAAAGTGATCATTTGGAAATTAATATTGAATTTTTTTGAGTGTCGTAGAGATTGGCACTGACAATACCCCTTTAAGAACACCAATTTGTAATTTTTTCCTAAGGAATGTACACATACATTATTTTATGGCCGTGATTTTGATGCATCCCATCACTAATTAACGATTTAACACAGGTATGTTTTTATTGTAATTATGTGTGAATTTAAAAGTCTCTGTAAATTTTAGAGGTTCTTATCACATTAAAAATCATCTACTCATTAATGCAAGATCACAGATTGTATTTGCATTTTTGAGGTTTTATTCCCCCAAAGTTAGAATGTCCTTTGGGCATTCTAACATTTTCTACTGAAGATCATAGACTTTAGGAATCATGTGTATATCATGAGTGTGTAAAAGACCAATTTGGCTATCAGTGTGGTAGTTTTCAGGGATCAAGACACTAGTACAACATATTTGGCCTATGAATTCGTATGGTTGGAGCTTATATTTACCATGTTTATCACATTCTCAAAATTAATCATCTCTTTCTGTTACCTTGACTAAAGCAGATGTAGTACATTTACTCATAGAAATAACTCCCTTCTGAAACCAGAGAGAAAGTGGAAAAGTAGCATGGGGTTTTTATATGCCACTGCTTGATTCTCAGGGTGCTCACACCCCAATTTATGGAAGATTTTTTGAAGCAATGACATATGAGCTAGTGTTTGCTTAATGCTTTAGTAGAGATCTAAGTAAGCCATGGTGAAATCTGAGAGAAAAACCTATATTTTTTAAAAGATTAGCTTGGAAATAAAAAATTTCTAGTGAAGGTAGAGGATTTTAGAGCAAGAAGAAAGCTTAAAAACCATGAAACTATAACCTACTGTGTTCTACACTAATAATGGGTATGGAATCTCTATTTTAGGGACTTGTCTTTGTTTATTAGAATAAAAATAATATTTACTAATATTAATGTAATATTTACTAAGACCTGCAAAAACCAAAGGTATTAGTAAATATCATATTTACTGATGGGGCTATAGATGATATGACATTATCTAAAACTGACCCATGAGAAGCGATAGGTCATGTTTTTCTTTCTTATTCTTAAATAACAACAAAAATAATGACTAAGCATTTTTAATGTATTATTTCTTATTTGTATCAGGCAATGTTCTAAGAACTTTTTATCTCATTTAATCACAGTATTTTTAGAGAGTATGTCTATTATTTTATCTACTTGCAGTTGAGGAAACAAATTTAGAAAGGTTAAAGTAATTGCCTAGTGTGACTCAGCTGTCTAGTGTGACCCAAGGTAAGTACTTAAGACATTCTAACACCTGAGCTCATGAAACTCTATACTGCCTTTTATGTGGGTATTGGACCTGGTATTAGAGCATCGAAGGAACTTACACTTTAGACCTACTTATCCCATGAACTAGCTGTATGGTGTTTGACATGCTATGTTATAATTGTGGGTATCAGCAAGTAAATAGATAATAGATATAAGACTGTGGACATTTTCCATTTCTTATGTGTCTACTTTGATAAGTTGCATTTTTCTAAGAATTCTTACATTATGTTGACAATTTTAACATATTAACATAAAGTTGTTTAAACACTTTCATATTATATTTTATTAAAAAAGATTTGTTTACTTATTAGAGAGAGAAAGTGGGAGGAGGGCAGAAGGAAAGGGAGAGAGAGCTCGGACAGACTCTTTGCTGAGCGTGGAGCTGGGTGTGGGACTTGATCTCACCACTCACCCTGAGATCACTACTTGAGCTGAAACCAAGAGTGGGCTGTTTAGTTGATTGTGCTACCCAGATGCCCCCATATTATCTTTTTAATACATGTAGAAGTCATAGTGAGGACCGCATTTTCATATCTGATATGCTGGCCCTCTTTCTTTTTTCTTAATTGGTTTTCAGAACTTTTAGAATGTTGATTCCCTCCGTTGTATTTCATTTTTCTCTTTCATGACTCTCTTCCCTTATTATTTATTTCTATCATTCTATATTCTTTGTAACATGCAGTTAAACTTACTCCATAAAATGGGCACTTTTGATCATTTTCAACCTATCTTCTTTTCTAATTAATGCATAAGTGACAATAAGTCTGCCTCTAAACATAACTTTAGCTGCATTCCTTAAGCCTTGATGAAGATTTGGAGCAAGTAGTGCCCTTGGACATTATTGGTGGAAAATTGTCATTTTCTACTAAAATTGAATGTATTCATTCCCCACATATTAGCAATCAAAGCTTAAGCATGTGTGTAATAAAGTATGTACATATGTACAAAAATACATGCATAATAATTCATATTTTTATCTTTAGAATTCTTTTCAGGAGTTACAAATGGAAAACAACCCAATATCTATCCACTGTAGAATAGAAAAATAAATAAATAAATAAACAAATCCTGCAATAAGATATTATACAATTAGACTAATAAATCATTTCTAAGTGCAACAATAGATGAAAGAATCCAGGCCAAAAAGGTACACATATTCATTGATTATTACAAAATTCAAAATTACAAAATTCAAAAATACACTAAGTTAATCTCTAGTATTATAAGATTATAAGATTACTAGTATCCCTATCCTTTTCTTCTGCCCCAAAGTAACCTCTATCCTGACTTCTATTTCTTAAATTTTTTAAAACAAGGGATTCATTTAAATAATATTCTTGGCTTGGACAGAAAGCTGAGACTTACTTATTTTAAAGTAATTTCTCCCTATTTAAAGATTGATTACATGTTCAAAAAAGTTCATAATTCATTTTGCTGAACACTTTTGTGTATGTATGTTGTACTTCCATTTAAAAATGTAAAGTAAATCTCCTGGATTTCCTATGAAACAACAGATTAGGATTAGAGGACCCAAATGTCTTTTTAAATACAAAATTCAGTGTTCCTAAGTATATTTTTTAAATTATGAAATAGTATGATTGCTTCATTTAAAAAGTGACAAGTAGGATTTTTTTTACCATGATTATTTTATTTCCCAGTTTTTGAGAACTACCTAGAAGATTATCTTTCTGGAGCTTTAGGTGGACTAAATTAAAAAAAAATAGATTTACCTGCATTCAGAGATGATTTCATAAATGACATTATTTATATTGATACATCATTTATTTTCTTTCCACTTTTAACTTACCCATCTTTAGAATCCAGGCATTAGTACTAAGCATATTAAGTATGAATCCATATATTCTTTTAAAAAAGATTTTACATGTAGTATTCATGTAATTCTAAGTTCTATCTCGGGTTGGAAACATACTACAAGCATCTCCTTTCCTATGCTTTAGATCTCTTCCCCACTGTAGGATTTATGTACTCCACTCCAAAATAGTAATACTCGTGGATTTAAAAGTTACTCCCTAATTTGCCATGAACTTGAATTCTTTCTCAGATGCTTTCAAACTGTGGTTCAGTAATAGCCAACTTCAGACCAAGAGTCACTGAAAACACTGAGGAATTTTCTCTGGGAGGAAAGAGTGCCCATCCATCCAGTGTGTGTGGAAAAATGCACTGGGGCCTTGTGCTCATAGAAAAACCAATCAAAGAATTCATGTTAAGAATGAGTCTAGGACCATGGTTGTAATGAAATGTCTTGGTACTTCGTTCCTTGTCCAAAAATAAAATAAATATCCAATTCTTGCTGAGTCACTGTAACTTTTCTATTGGACTGAGTAAAAGCTATTTCCCAGCTTTAATGGGAAGTGAACATTCAAGATACTCACAGTTGTGTTCATCTTTCCCTACGAAGATCTTCTTTGCAGTGGACTCTGAACAGTGAAGATGGGTTGATGATTTTGAGGCTTTGGTTCAGCCTACATAAAGAAACCTTATTTTTCTCTTTGACGGATCTGGGTATACGACCAAATTTCATTGAAAGATAAATATTTGTGATAATACCAAACGCCTTTCAAAATAACATGCTTTGCCCCTTCTTGGACAGATGCAGTTTTGTTTGGAAGGGTGATGAACAAAAGGTCAAGTCTAAGTTAATTCTAACAGCTTTTCCTCACCAATGCTTCTGCCCCCCTAGGAAAACACCTCCTACCTCTCCCTGTCTGGCCACATCATCTACTGAGAACTAGAGTTTATATGTGTGTATTAGATACAAATACTTCACACACACTCCGTGTAACTCGTGGAACTTACCAAAGCTTCCCCTGCTCTCAGTCGCTGAGTAAAGCAATTAGTTGCACAACAGAAAGTTTAACCACCTAAGTCAACCACCAGATTTTTCAACTATTTCCTGTGTGCTTTACAAACCTGCTCTGGAGTTTCTGGAGTTCAAGAAACACACACACACACACACACACACACACACACACACAGAGGCAATAAAAACATCTAGTAACGGGATTCCAGGCTCGTAAAAAATAAGTAAAATAAAATGAAGTCCCCGGTCTGTCGGGTGGCAGGCTCTGAATTGGGCACAGGATGGCAGAGAGAGCAGGGCTGGGGGACATTTCACAGCTGTTCATGCATCACTCAAAGGAGCAGCTCTGATAGACTAGAGAGTGAATCTTCTGGCACTTTCTATATCCTTAATGAGAGCAGCATAGAGTGGAGGCATTACACAGATAATTTCATGATTACAAGAAATTAATGAATAACATTTGATCTGACCTATCTCTCATTTTTGGCTTCAGAAAACAATTGTGAGGATTTTTTTTAATTATTAAGTGAAAATCCATGTAATTTTAGACCTGAGTCAGAACTTATAGGTGTTTACCAATCCAACTGTTACGGGTTGAATTGCATCCCCCTGAATTTTATATGTTGAAATCCTAACACCACCCTACCCTGTATCTCAGAATACTTCTTATTTGAAAATAGGTCTGTTACAGGGGCACCTGGGTGGCTCAGTGGGTTAAAGCCTCTGCCTTCAGCTCAGGTCATGATCCCAGGGTCCTGGGATCGAGCCCCACATCGGGCTCTCTGCTCGGCGGGGAGCCTGCTTCCTCCTCTGTCTCTCTCTCTCTGCATGCCTCTCTGTCTACTTGTGATCTCTGTCAAATAAATAAATAAATAAAATCTTTAAAAAAAAAAGAAAATAGGTCTGTTACAGATGTAGTTAGTTAAGATGAGGTCATTAGGTTTGGTCTGAATCCACTATAACTGGTGTCCCTATAGAAACAGGAAGTTTGGGGACACCTAGATGGCTCAGTTGGTTATGCGGCTGTCTTCAGCTCAGGTCATGATCTCAGGGTCCTAGGATTGAGCCCCATGTCAGGTTCCCTGCTCAGTGTGGAGTCTGCTTCTCCCTCTCCCTCTGCTCTTCACTACCTCTCCCTTCCCTCACTCTCATGCGTGTTATGTCTCAAATAAATAAATAAAACGTTTTTTTAAAAAGTGGAAGTTTGGGGGCGCCTGGGTGGCTCAGTGGGTTAAAGCCTCTGCTTTCGGCTCGGGTCGTGATCCCGGGGTCCTGGGATTGAGCCCCACATTGGGCTCTCTGCTCCGCGGAGAGCCTGCTTCCTCCTCTCTCTCCCTGCCTGCCTCTCTTGCCTACTTGTGATCTCTGTCTGTCAAATAAATAAATAAAATCTTAAAAAAAAAAAAAAAGTGGAAGTTTGGACACAGGCACAGACATGCACAGAAGGAAATGATGTGCAGACACAAGGAGAGGACAACTGTCTACAAGCCAAGGGGAAAGGCCTGGAATAGAGCCTTCCTTCATAGCTTTCAGGAGGAATCAGCCCTACTGACGTCTTCACTTCAGACTTCTAGTTTCTAGAACATGAACTGATGCATTTGTGCTAAGTCACCCAGTTTGTGATACTTAGTTATAGCTGCCTAGCAAATTAATATACATTTTTAATAGTTAAAGAAGTTAATATGGAAGTAGAGGTAAAGTTGCTGAAAGTGGCACTTATGGCTGAGGAGAGCAGGTAGTAGTGTTGATGTCTAGAGATTTAGATCAGGCTCTTTCCACCTCACACTTCCTCACAAACAGTCCCCTTCATTTGCTACTCAAGCTCAAGCCCTGTCCAAATTTGTTTCTTACAGTATTTCTTAGCAGGAGATAGTAACAGAAATTGTCTACCCTGATGCTCTGAATTTCTGAGGATTCGAGGGGGGCAATTTATGTCACAGTTTGAATCTTTTTCTCTCACCCCTTCCCTAAAACAGGTGCACTTCATGGACCATTATATATTATTTACATTTTTTTAGAGCTTTGCAGAGATACTCCAGTCTCTGGTAGAGAGTAAAGAATTGTGTTCATCATGCACTTAATATACAGCAAAGATTAAATTTGAACCTAGAGGAATTGTAATCATTTGCACTTGTTATCTATTTGAAGGAACCCAATTACTGTACTCCACTCCTGTAGAGTTAAGAATAGCTTCTTCCCTTTGCCTGCGGGATGCAAACCTTCAGAACTAGAACCTATGGTAGGAGCAGCGATTCAAAGAACAGCGGAGGACTGGGGAACGGAAACTCGTTTCTATCCCTGACCCGCTCAGCAATAGTTCCCGTCAATAAATTTTAGTTTGTAGAAAACCCATTTTAAAGCTCTTGACGAAAACCAGACTCATCAGAGTCATAGCACTGATAAGCACAAATGTCCTTTCTTGAAACTCGGCTGATAGAGATTAACCTTCGTTCATAGTAGAAATAGCAAGAAAAACGGTTTACGGAAGGATAGTAAGGCATCGTTTTCATTCTGGAAAGTCTCAGGGGGCCCTACAAGCCTTCTAATTACTCAGTTAGGAATTACCTGGGGGAGGAGGAGAGATATAATTTCTGGAATAGAAGCAACATGGCCTGTGTGTTTGCTTTATAACAAAAACAATCACCGATCTGATAAATATTTGCTATCAGTATAAGATAAAGTCCCAATGTATACTGAGTGGCAAGGGGCTGGTGCATTTGTTAGAGGAACAGGAAGTAATCAGAGGGAAGGGATGGGCATGCTTCACTGAGCAAATTACATTTTCCAGCCAATGCTGGGGCCTATCAAATATCGCTGTGTGAAAGAACACATGCATCGGCCGTGCCGGCCATCCTGGCAAAGAGCAGAACGTTCCCTCCAGGATTTATTTATGGCTAAATCAATTGTACCTTAAAGGGATAGTTTTTCAAATACTTTGCTCTTGCTGGCAGTAGCCATCCTGAAATCAGAGAAGCAAGGTGGCTTAAGGTCTTCCAAATCCAGGTCATGGATGATACTGTTCTGCTTTCTCCCCTTCCGCAATGCTGTGCAATTGATGCGGCTTGGGATTTCTGATCAACGAGGACCCACGGTCAGGATTGGGATGAGGTAGTCCTCTAAGTCATGAAAATTATTCTTGCTTCAGATGGCGAAGGTCATCTGTCCCCGACCTTTTATTACGTGCGTTTGAGGGATTAATAAAATTATACACTGTTGTTCCCTTTGTGGGTGTTTTAAGGATTTTGAGTCAAGGGAGGTCCCTTGGGAGACAGAAATCCTGTATTACAGAGAGGTGCTTGTAAAACAAAATTCAGATTTTGACCCGTGCCAGTTTAACTCCCCCCGTAAAGGGATAACAAACAAGAAATACGCAAAAGAGTTGTTGCTGCTCCTTGCTTTGCTGTGAATTGCCCCAGCGCTGCGGCAGGCAGGGGCAGAGAGAGGAGCGCGGGGCAGGCGTGGGGCAGGCGGGCTTCCAATAGACTGTGGGCAGCTGGGAAGCCGCAGAAGCTGCTGAGCCAGGCTGGCAGGCTGCAGTCAGGAAGGACCTGGCTTCCTGAGAGTGAAAGTTCTGGCTGACCAGGAATTCCTCAGTGCCGTGCCAAGCTCTGGAAAGAGCAGCTGCAGCTGCAGATCAAAGGCTTTTGCGAGCGGACCGCATAAAAGGCGGCGCTGGTCAGATGCCGGAATCCTCTGCCATCTTGTCATCATCTTTGGTCAAGGAGCTCACACAAAGCCAAAGGAAAGATACGCGTTTGCTTGTTTGTTTTGTTTTGTGTGAAAGTGCAGTGGGCCTACGGCAGCTGCTGGTTCGGGTGTGAGAATTTCAAGTAGTTTCTTGGTCTGTAAGGATTAAAAAATTAGCATAACCTGAATATCTCGTGCTGGGGGCAGTTTTCCAGAGCCTCACAATGATATTAGCTGGACACACACATGTGCCTACGTCCAGGCCCTCCTACCCATGCCCCGGACACTCTACATGGCTAACAGCCTCATCGGGCCTCGGGCGGAGGGCTGAAAAGGTGGGAAGGGCTGACTTCCAGGTGAAGCAACCATATTAGATTGGGAGTCTAACTGGATGACAGGAATTAGGCTTCTCAAGTAGAAGCACAGGAAAGAAGTGACTTGAGACACCGCTGAATACAGTTAGGACTCAGCCTCCATGCCTGTCTAGGCCAGGATATGCCATGATAGTAGCCCCCTTTGTGCACTGTACATCCCCAGCACCCTTACATGGTAGATCCGGCAACGGTCATCATCTGTTTCTTATCTGTGTTTGAGGACAGACATTTTTGACATTTTTTGGAAGAAATATCTTCAGATGAATGTAGAAACCGGGAAAGAAATGAAAAATTCTTTCTTTCACGCTGCTGGTATGCTGTGGTTACCTCTCTTTTTTGCTATGATGTTTGTATGTACCTATCTCTGGGCGTATCCTGCAAAGTCTGTTATAATCTAACAGGTTATTTTCTTTCTTCTCCACTAGAGAGTAATATACTCTTGTACCCATTTGTTCTTTTTGTCTCCCCAGATCTGGTGCCTGGAAGAATGCTGGCACTTAAATCTATTGAATAAAAGAATCTCATGGGTCGTGATGGAAAGAAAACCAGGATAACTTAGTTATTTTGGATAAATACAATATGCTCTTCTTGATGTCCCAGCTGCCGGGGTCACGTCAAAGATGTCTTGCCATATCTTCTGCCCTCTATGCTATAACCAGTAACACACTAGGGACTTGGTCAGAGTCTTTCAAGAGAACCTTAAGAAGTTAGGAATCACAGACTTGTTTCTAAGAGGAAATGCCCTCTTCTTAAGTGACCACTTTAGAGGATCCTTAAGTGGTTTCCAATAATAGAAGGCAACATTCATAGTTAAATACAAGTCTCCAAAATTGACAGGTTGTCCCTGAGTATTTGTTTGCCTGGGAGCAGCTTTGCTGTTGTGGTTTGCATCTCTAATTGTTTAATGGACAATGTCTCGTTTAGGTCCAAAGCAAAAAACAAGAAATCCCCATGTTGTGTTGGGTTTAGTAAATGCATAATTAGGATTGAAATCAGCATTTTAGGTTTGATGACAGCTTTTTCTAAACAGGCATGATTAGAAGGCATGAGGAATTTGGAGTGCTTCCTTTTGGGGACACACAATTATTTTTCTCTGGTGTGCCCTGGTGACCTGACCACATCCAAACCTCTAACTTCATATGTTCAATAAACAATTATTGGTTTTGGTACCTACTAGATAAGAAGCTTCATAACAAGCCTTAGTTGTTGTGTTGGTCTGCTTGAGAGACCATGTCCCTGAGTATAACTGTACTTTATGTATTCCTAAGGGCACTTTTGTCTGTATTAGATACTGGCCTCTGTGCTTACTTTAGAAGCTAACCCCATCATAAAATTGTACTCCATCTAAGAGAATTTTACCTTAGAACTATATTAAAGTCCCAGAATGGAGATATCTGCTAGACTACTGTACATTTGGGTCTGATTCTCAGCGGAGAATTTGGGAATAAAATTATGGGTAGAGACCCATTATATTTGGCTTTTATTGTTGTTCTTTTTTTTTTTCCCCAACACATATATGTTTGGTACTTATTATGTGGATTAAGAACTGAATAAAAATAGTCATGACCTTTGCCCTCATAGAGTTTACAAAACAGCAGGGAAGGTGGACATCACACAAATCATGTCAAGTGTGAGGGGTGCTCCAATAGGGTAAGAATAAGGTCACCAAAGAAAGTTACAAGGGAACATAATTTAATGCTGTGAACAGAGTGTAGCAGGAGGACTGATCTATTTTGGGAGACTAACAATTCAGCGAAGACCTCAGTGAGCTTCCATGGGAAGGAGCACTGGGTGGCTCTGTCATTAAGCATTTGCTTTCAGCTCAGTTCATGATCCCAGGGTCCTTGGTTTGAACCCCCCATCGGGCTCCCTGCTCAGCGGGAAGCCTTCTTCTCCACCTCCCACTCCCCCTGCTTCTGTTCCCTCTCTTGCTGTGTCTCTCTCTGTCAAATAAATAAAATATTTAAATTTTTAAAAAATGAGCTTCCTTGGGGAGGAAGACACTTTCTCTGCTTGACAGTGTGTCTTCCTACATGGATCTCATTTTTTTTGTCCAGCTAGTGCCTGAAGATGCTCTGAAATCAGAGAAGGGAAGGTTGTGCATGCTTGGTGTTCATTACATTACCCATGCTCACTGGGCCACATCCTCATTTTCCTGAAGCCAGGGACACGTGGTGGTAACGTTCTGACTGAGAAGACAGAAAGAGGTACATGCTGATGGGGTCAATAAAGAGGAAGAGAAAGTGTTTGCCTCTGCTTATCCTTCTTGCTTGTGACATTGGTGTGAGTTCTGGTGACTGGAGCTGCTCCAGCTGTCCGGTGGCCAGGGGAAGGACACATACCTTGACATCACTGGCCTGCTGGATATTTTATCTCCAGGTTTCCTGCCAGGTGAGCTAATTAAATCTACTTATTGATTAAACCATTGTTCTTTTGGTGCTTTTATGCCTGAAAGCATTCATAAACCAGGTAAAGGGAAGCTGCAGAAATTAAAGAGGGGCAGACTGTTCCAAGCAGACATGAACAAAGGCCCAAAGGTGAAAAAGCATGTGGTCTAATGACAGAAATAAATTCTGTAAAATGTAGGGTTCCTGCAGAGTGTTTGGCAATATGGTAACAATGGAGTGTCCTGTTACAAAATAACTGATGGTGGATGAATGTGTCCTCCTCCTTCTTTGAGCCTTTCTTCCCCCTCCTTGCCTTCATTTCCTTTCCACATTCTCTTTCTCCTCTTGTTTCCCCCTCTCCTTGTTCCTCTTTCCCTTCATCTCTCACTTTTTCCTCTCCTCGTTTCCCCCTGAGCTCAGGAGAAATTAAGACAAATCTCTGGACAAAAGCTGAATAAGCTAAAGACCAGAATGATGAGCAAAGCTGCAGGTGCTCTGAGCATTTACCTGCATGAGGAACCTGAAACCGTTGACATTGCCAGCTGGTGAAGCCAAGCGACAAGGTTTTGGACCTTTGTGGCAGAGAGATTTAGGATACTGCAAAAGCTAAGGCCCTCATAAGGCCACATACTCAGGGAGGGGTTGGTGAGAAAAAATTGCCTCCTGGCTAAGGCAAATGACAGAGATACATGTCTGTCCCAAAGGATTTACAATCAGGCACAAGCTCCTCACACAAGTTTAGAGATTAAATAACTCTATTTTGGTGCCATGAAGAATCTTGAGACAAGGAAGTAATTTCAAATGGACTTCAACTGTCATGTCCAAGGGCACTAAGAGGAACCCAGATTCATACTGAAAGAACAATCTATCAGCCCAGTGTCCTCCAAATCCAGAGTCACATCAGTCAAATATGAATTCATAGTCCAAAGTCATTGAACACACAAGGAAATGAACCACCGTGCCCCCCAACACCAAGGACTTTAGATGATAGAATAATTATAAAGCACATAGAATTTTAAAAACGTAAAAAGAAAATTTGAAAGAGAGTGAAAAGCAGAACTAAGGAGAAAGAGACTATAAATATGATCAAATTGGTTGGAAAAAGACCAACCAAATTCTATAAATTAAACAATATTATCATTACAATGATAATATTAATAAATGAGGCTAGCAGCACATTAGACACATGGGAAGAAAGAGTCTGAGTGAATCAGCACCATGCTTTTCAGCATTCATTGTACAGGGCAATGACCTAGGGAGCTTGTTAAATTCAGGTCCTGATTCTCTAGGTCTGGGGTGGGACTCAAAAGATTGCATTTCTAATAAGTTCTCAGGTAATGCCCACACTTGAGGAGCAAGGAACTAGAAGATAGATTTGAAAAATGTGGCCTAGTGAGACAAAGAGATAGAAAATATCTCCCTGAGGGGCACCTGGGTTGCTCAGTAGGCTGAGCATCCAACTCTTGATTTCAGCTCAGGTCATGATCTCAAATCATGGAGTTGAGCCATGCATCAAGTCCCATGTTGGGCTCCATGCTCACTGAGGTGTATGCTTGAGATTCTCTCCCTCTCCCTTTGTCCCTTTCCCCACTCTTTCTCTTTCTCAAATAAATAAATAAATCTTAAAAAAAAAAAAAAAACATAAAAGAAGAAAAGAAAGTATCTCCCTAAATAGCAAGGATACAAACAGAAAGAAAAGGGGTGAAGCAATATTTGAAAAGATAATGGCAGAGAATTTTACAGATCTAATGAAAGACATGAACTCACAGATTAAGGAAACCATACTCAGGAAAGGAAGGAAGAAAGGAAGGGAAAAGAAATCTTACCTTGGAAAACTGCATATCATAAAAAAAAAAAAGGGAAGATTTTAAAATCAGCCAGAGAAGAAAAAATTTACCTACAAAAAAAAACCAAAAAACAAAAAACAAACAAACAAAAAAACCAAAAAAGCAAAAAACAAACAAACAAACAAGCCAACCAACCAAAACCCAACAAAGAAATTGATGTTAGAATTCTCAACAGTACCAATGGATATGGAATAATATTTACCAATGTCGAGAGAGAAAGAAAAAAGATCCTGTCAGCCATCTATCTGAACTGTCATGCATCCATCTAAACTACACTTCAAGAGGAAAGGACAAATTAAATAATTTTTCAGATAAGCAGAAACAGAGTTCATGACCAGCCTTCACTCAGAGGTCTAGTGATTCTCAAAGTGTGGACACCAGCAGCAGGAGCATCACCTGGGAATATGTGAGAAATGCAGCTCTTCGGGCCCTGCCCCAAACCCTTGAGTCAGAAATGCCCTGGTGCAGATGATGCTTTCCTGGTGTATCAGATGTGGTTCCTATTGGAGAAGCCCCACTCTGGGCACAGTATATGAAGTAGGAGAAAAAAACATTTCTGAGGGAAGGGCTGAGACATAATAATAATATCAAATTTGGGGATAAAAATAATAAGAAAATTAAAATATTGAACAAAAAGAAAAGTAAGATAGAATGGGATGATTGTAGTTAACATGTTCTTAAAAAAAACAAAAATCAGATATAATTTTTCTATTAAGACAATAATAATTATCCAATGATGTGATCTAGTTGTTAGCCATGTTAATGTTACCTATAATATTAGGCTTAGAAACATTATAAATTACACTTTTTGAAAGCTGTCAAATGCATTACCTTATTTGATCTTCATAACAACCCTGTTAAATGAGCAGTCCAAATATATTCTCCTTTTTAAAAAATGAGAAAACTAAGGGACATTATAACTTGACCAAAATCCCATATTTGAGATGTGACTGAGATAGAATCCAAGTGTTTGGATTCTAGGCCTTTATTCTGGCTTTTCCCATTATCTCACTACTGCCTTTTTATCACTAATAAAAATGTTATGCAAGCATGCTCTTCTGTAGAAAAATATATTCTTTGAAAAAATTTCAGAAACAATTTTTGTATATTCTTTTATGTAATACAAACAGAAAAGGAGCTATTTGGGTGGGGGGGAAAGCCTTTTTTATTTTGATCATAGCAAAGCTTTATCTTCTCTGTACATATGCTTAAATGATTTATGACCTTGCTCTTCCCAGAGAAATAGACTCAGAATAAGAGGATAGAATGACAGCATTATTTTTCCCCCCAACATGAAATCTAAGAAGACTTGGAAAAATTTCCTCATAATAATATTCTTTTAAAGATAAGATTGGTTCCCGTCAGTCAAATAGAGTGGAAAATATAAATGACAAAGTTAATCATGTGCATCTGCCTTGGAGTCTCAGACTAAGTGTTTCTCAAAGTGTGGTTCATGGATTCTGTAGGATAGCTGGTGATGATTATGCTGTAATGGAAGCATTGGCCCCTTTGCCTGCAAATAGCTGTGAAGAATAAACAGGTGATCCTCCCTTCATAGCAACTAGAGACAATATATGTCTGTGTTTAAGGTTGGCCGTTACCAGAGCCCCTTAGCTTTATACAATGCTGTAGAATTTTCTATAACCTTTATCTATAATTTGATTTACATTTTAAAGCTAAAAGATCTTTTGATTTTAAAATTTACACAGGGGCAAAACCTGGTGAGTCATTTGTGGAATTTTTTCCTATAATAATGGAAGGAATTTTCCAATTGGAACGAATGCCAGGGTGAATTTCTTGGCCTTCTGTAACACCTTTCGTGTAAAGGTCTTCATGTGCATTGCAGACACAAGCTCATTAGCTTCCTGACAGCCTTGGGAGCCTGGTAAGTGCTATCAGATGTGGAAACTGAGGGTAAAGATTAACATGCTGTGGATGCTGGTCTATCTCAGATTCAAATCAGGAGCTCAGCATCTTTCTTTGGAACACAGATTTTTATTTTTACAGGACATAATAATTACATGTTTTAGATTGCTCAGTATAGTTTGAAGTGACTCAAATATGGAAACATTCATTACATCCTTTGGGAGTTGATTTTGATCTTTTGGAGGTTTTTTTCTGTCTAACTTGTTATATATATTTTGATTCAGTAAATCTCATTCCATCTAAGAGAGCTATTTTCCCCTTTGGGAGGGACTCATTTTCCTTTTTAGCTTCTTTCCTTTAGCTTAATAATTTTTGAAACATATTCATTTTTTTCAATAAGTATTATGGAATACCTACTACATGCTCATTCCTATGGTATATTTGGGTATACAAAGATGAGTAAGGCATAGTCTTTCTTGCATTGGAAAGAGGTGTGAGGTTAAATCAATAGATGGGCTGGGAATTAAGGGATGAGAAGGTAAGAATCTTGCTTGAAGTAGACCACAGAAGAACTTTTTCCAGCAGAGAGGGACTGGTAGGGTGGATTTCTTTATGCCTTTGCCATAGGGGTAGGGGGAGGTGATCTCCTTGTTCCAGACCTTGGCAGATGTTCAGAATAACAATGAAATGGCTCCAAGGCCATTGGCCATACTCACAGAATGGAATACAGACATGAACCCAAGCCCCCAAAAGTTCTCAGGGAGAGCTTTCACTCCTGCATAAAGAAAGGAAAAACAGGAAGAGAAAAAAAAAAACTTTGAGAGAAGAGGTAGATAATATCCTTATGGGTCAATCTTGGCTGCTGGTATACTGTTTGTCTAAGTCTACAAGATGTGTGTACAGCAGAGTTCATGCAGCCAAGCATTTGTTTATTCATTGAATGTTTATTGTGGACCAACTCTGTCTCATGAAGCTTATGTTTACCTGAGAGGTTATAGGAAACAAATAATAATAAGGAGGCAAGATACATTCAGGTAGTGGTAATTGCTGTTATACACTGAATATTTGTGTCCCCTCAGAATTTATTATATGTTGAAGTCAAACGTCTGATATCATGGCATTAGGGGGTGGGGCTTTTGGGGGGTAGGAGTAGAGCCCTCCTGTAAGGGGATTAGTGACTTATAAAAGAGACCTCAGAATGTTTGCTTGTCTCCTTCTGACACATGAGGTTACAGTATCAGTATGGCCATCTGTGAGCAATCAGGTCTCACTGCAACTGTGAGAAATAAATGTTTTTCACTAACCACCCAGTTTCAATATTTTATTACAGTAGCCTGAGCTAAGACACCTTCTATGAAGAAAATAAAATAAGATGCTGTGATAGTGATTTAGGGAGTCTTATTTTAGATAAGACCAGAGCTGTCTTTTTATCTTAGACTTAAATAATAAGGAGAAGGAGCTAGCTATACAAGGTCCCAGAGAAGCAGTATTCCAGAAAGGACAATAGTTTCTGGAAAGGCTGTAAAATGGGAGCACATTTTATATTTTTAAGGAACAGAAAGAAGTGAGGGGGGAATGATATATGATATATGATATATATACATATGTGTGTATATATATGTATACATATATATGTATACATATATATGTATGATATAGTGGGGGTCAGACAACATAAGAGCTAGAGCAGTAAACTGCTTGGAAAATATTCTAAGTATATTGGAAAGGCATTGAAGTATTTTAAGCAGGGGGGTGACATGAGTTTCAAGTGACCTGATTTGAAAAAAAGAAAGATCATTGTAAATGTAATGTATAGTAGAAATGATGGGCCCTGAACCCAATGAAAATTGACACTATAAGAAGAGGAAAAGGCATAGAAATAAGAAAAACATGGAAAATGGATGTGAAAAGCCAGGTGAAATGGACGTGAGAGGCAGAGTTTGGGGTTTTGCAGCCACAAGGTGAAGATGACCAGGGATTGCCTGGAGCCATTAGAAGTTGGAAGAGGCCAAGAATTCTCTTCTGGAGACTTCAGGAGGGATATGGCCCTGCCATCACCTTGACTTTGGATCTCTAGCCTCCAAACTGTGGTATGATAGGTTTCATCTGTTATAAGCCACTATATTTGTAGTAATTTGTTATGTCAGCCCCAAGAAATGAGTACAGGAGGTAAAGGAGGTAGGGAGATAATGAAGGTTTACTACGCAGAGGAGGGAGGTATAAACAAAAGTTCTGTTTGGGGACTGACTACAATGTTGTTTAGAAACAGCATGGTGACTATGGCTGGAGCAGGTGAAGACGGAGTTAGAACAGTAGACAGGAGAAGAGAATTCTCAACTTTGAAGGTTTATTAAACACAATGGTCTTTCTTCTAAAATCAGTGGAGAGCCATTGGAGTGTTTTCAGCAGGAAGTGACAAGATCAAGCTTGTCTTCTAGCACATCACTTTGGCTTTATCATGGAGAATGAGCTGGAAGGATCCAAGAGCAGCTTCAAGACTGGATGGAAGGCAATTGATTGCTATAGTCCAAAGTCATGGCATTAAAATCCAGGAGAAAGCCAAGAGATATTTGGAAGAAAAAAATCTATAGGACTTGGATACAGTTAGGATATGATGGGTTGGAGTGCCTGGGTGGCTCGGTCATTAAGTGTCTACCTTTGGCTCAAGTCATGATCCTAGGGTCACAGGATGGAACCCCACATCAGGTTCCCTGCTCAGCGGGAAGGCTGCTTCTCCTTCTCCCACTCCCCCTGCTTCTGTTCCCTCTCTTACTATGCCTATCTCTGCCAAATAAATAAATAAAATCTTAAAACAAACAAACAAACAAACAAACAAAAAGAAAACCCAATATGGTGGGTGAAGGTAATGAGACTGAAGTATCAAGAATGTTCTTTGTAAGGATGATAGGGATACCTGTGACCATAAAGTTACTGTATGTCTTGGGGAACGTGATGGATGATTTTATGTATCAACTTGACTGGGCTAAGAGATGTCCAGATATCTGGTAAAACATTTCTGGGTGTGTCTGTGAGGATGTTTCTGGAAGAGAGTCACGTTTGAAATTGTAGACTGAGTGATGATTACTCTCATTATTGTGAGTGGGCATCATCTAACCCACTGAAGGCCTGAATGGAACAACAACAATGACAACAAAACCTAGAGGATGAGTAAACTTTCCCTCTCTGCTTGAGCTGGGGTATCCACCTTCTCCTGACATGGGACATCAGCACTCCTGGTTCTCAGGCCTTATGGTTTGGACTGGAATTACACCACCAGTTTTCCTGGGCTTCCAGCTCATAGAAAATAGATCATGGAACTTCTCAGCCTCCATAATTACATGAGCCAATCCTTCATAATAGATTTCTTTCTATATGTCTACATATATTCTCTTAGTTCTGTTTCTCTTGAAGGCCCTGACCAACTCAGAGGAGGTTGTGAGTTCAACTGGGCCCTGGGGTTTATGATCTTTAAGATATCCAAGCAGAGACAGGAGGTGGGCAACTGGTGAGACTGGACATCAGAGGAGAGATCTGAGCTCTAGGCATAAATTTAAACTTATTTGAATATAAGTGGTCATGGAAGTACATGTGGATGATACTTCTTGGGAAAGAATCAAGGGAAAAAAAACAACAACACTGAAGAACCATAATCTTTACTGGTTGGCAGAATAATAACCTCCAGAGAGGCATGAAAAGAGCAGAGATTGTTGAATCTTGAAAACTTAGAAAAGAGAGAATTTCAGACAAAAGGCAGTGTTCAAAATCATGGAAATACTGAGAAGTCAGGTAAGATGACAACACTTATTAACATGGAACTCTCTGGTAACCCCAACAAGAACTGTGTCAATGGGGTCATGGGCGTGGGAAGGGAGACAGGGTCCATTAGGACCTATCATCTATATATCTATGCTGTTAAGGGGTTGGTGTGTTTTAGTTAAAATAATTTATTACTTACAATATGGTACCAGTACAATTGGCAACTTTAAGGGAATGATGCATGGACATAGAGATTTCAAGGCCCTTGGTCCCTACTCTTTCTTTACCACCATTCCTTCCAAATATGAAACCACAATGTTCTTATTGTTCCAGTGGCTAATACCAAATTCTGCTTGCAAGAATGTCAATCTTTGGATTCACATTGGGAGTCAAATGCCAGGGGAGGAAAAAATTCAATTACATTCTTAGAGTTGTTTCTGCTTTTACATTTTCTGATTCTATGATTTAAGCAGGGGTCAAAAAATGCATGAAAACAGATTTGATACTGCTATACTGATATCAAATCATCATTGAAGAGAAGTGATGGGTCTCTTTAGCAAGAATGGTAGGCACTAAGGGCAGAGTTGTGCCCAATGAGATGCTGTGGTTGCCTCTGGTTCCACTTGTCATGGGATCTATTAAAGTCAGAAGAATTCAAATGTTAACTTCCTAGAATGTGCAATCTCTGGATGCTGCCAGAGATTGTCGAGAAGCAGGAGGAACAATCACTTCAGGCTAGAGATCTATACAGAGTTTCATTAGATTCTCCTTAGGATTGTTTGTTTGTTTAAGATTTCATTTATTTATTTATTTATTTATTTTATTTGAGAGAGTGAGTGAGCAGGGGGAGAGGGACAAGCAGATTCCATGTTGAGCATGGAGCCTGACATGGGACTCTATCCCATGATCCTCAAATAATGGCCTCCGCAGAAACCAAGAGTTTCTTAAGGGACTGAGCCATCCAGGTGCTCCTCTCCTCTGGGTTTTATAATAGCAATATTAAAATTCCTATTTACAGATGAGCAAATTGGGAGTTTAAAAAAATCATATGCTGTCTACCCATTATTAGTTTGGGTACTATGTTTCTTTTCTTTTTTTTTCTTTTTTTTCTTTTTTAGATTTTGTTTATTTATTAGAGAGAAAGAGTGTGTGTGCAGGAGCATGGGGGCAGGGCAGAAGGAAAGGGAGAAACAGACCCTCTGCTGAGCAGGGAGCCCAACATGGGGCTCGATCCCAGGACCCTGAGATCATGACTTGAGGAGAAGGCAGATGCTTAACCAACTGCACCACACAGGCACCCTTGGGTATTGTCTTCTTATTTCAGATTGTTATACCCACTGCTTGGTTATAGCCACTGATGGAAACTTGCTAGAATGAGTTCGCTATGGGCACAATATGTGCTCAATTCCTCTAGGATGGGAAGAATGAAGTAGAAGCTTTCAGATTTGTCTAGGAGGGTAAATTAGGAATAAGTTCCTACCACTCCTGGCAGCAGACCCAGAAAATCTCAGGGTAATCAGCACACCCAGCCAGTTTCTTTCCATGAACCAGAAATAAAGAATGTAATTCAATGTTTTGGGTTGTGTGGTTCTGCTCTCCCGCCCTCCATCCTGGTTCATGTTTTATGGTACAGTCTGTGCTAAATGGCCAGAGGCAGACAAATCAGAGTGGGGAGCAGAGTTAAGCAGTCAATGTCATAGTTCTTGGACTTTCAAAGTTTTACCTCCAATGAATCGATGTCATTGTTCCTTTTTCTTGAAGACACAAAAAGTGAGTTGTTTTTTCCACACCCTTCCTGCCTTTCTTTCTTTTTTTTCCCCTCCTGCTCTTCTTGAGTTTTTGTTTTGTTTTGTTTTGTTTTTTGCCTGTCCTAGTTTTAATTCAAGCATGTAAACGTAATATGGTTTTGTCGATAAAACATTTAGTCAGGAAACAAACATGCTGAGTCCCTTTCGTGGCTCCTTCCCTGACATTGAAAGAAGAGAAGAGAAGATAATTTATCTCCTTTTACTAATTAGGATATTGAGAGAAGGAGAGATTTAGTGATGGAATCAGGACAAAATGGTCAGTGACTTACAAAATGGTCAGTGACTTACTCATAGATTCGAGAAGATTTTTCTGTTTGTTTGGTTTTCATTTGCGGGGGGGGGGGGCGAGGGTCTCAATTTTTTTTTTTACAGATGCTGATTAGGAAATAAAAAATTGAGCACCGTGACCACAGGGGTGGGGTGGAGAATGAGTTTGAGCAATGGGGAAAAGAATGGTAATTAGCACTTCCACGACCACACCCACCCTTGTTCTGCCCACTGTCTTTACAATTCCCCTTCAGGAGAGAAAAAACAGCTCCTAATGGGAAGATAAATCTCTAGAGGCAAGAAACTCTGGGGGGTCTCACCTCTGCACCCTCCACCTATTCACTGAGTGTGACAAAGTTTTCTCAGCCTCTTCTTTTATCTGGAGAGTTTTCTCAGTCCCTTCTTTTATCTGGAAACAATAGGAGCAACCCCACAAATTTAGTGTGAGGAAGTGAAAAGTAACAGGCACATTTCCGACAAAACCACATATCTGGGTTAGATCTAAATGAGATTAGGAAACTTTGTATGCAGCCTCTAGAGCCTTTGAATCTGGTGTGTTTAGCTTGGGCAATGATTATCTTATCTATAAGGCTTATGCAGGCTGGACTCTGGTAGGTTTCTATACTGTTCTAGAAGAGATTTCAGACCCGAGACACAGGTCCTTACTATATTCTTGGGAACAGGCTAGTGGCCCACGACTGTCATGCATATGTGACTCAGAAGCAAATCGGTGGCTGCACGGAGGTGCTGTCTTCTATATAAAGACAACCAAGAAAGCCTTTCCATATAGAGGTCATTTGGCAATCATCGAGGCTGTGTTTGAGAGTCCAGGCCCACATTTGCCATGTTCCCCGGCCAATGTGGTAGATTCAAGTCCTGCTCAGGTAGTAAACGAGAATCTCAAAGCCACGCTGTGATAAACAGAGTGGAAAGGCCCAGATAAGAATAATGCATAACTGTCATTTGTGGATTTTAAGAGTTCTAAGAGGTAGCATTACTTGGATCATTCATATTAGTTACTCGGTATTGACTTTGTCTTTCTGAGGATGCTTAGAGTTTTTCTTCTGCTTTGCCTTTGAAACTGTGTCACTGGCTTTTTCCCAGGTGTAAGCCAGTCAGCACTGATTTGAAATGAGAGGTCTTTAGACATCTCAGCACAAGGTCGAGGCACTGCACCTTAGTACCAACCATCAGCCAGACAGCTACTCTAAGGCTTTCGAAACCTCATGATTTAGACAAGTGCTGTGTTGAGGCCACTGGAGATATCATTCATTTTAGTGACAATGATCAGCTACACTAATGGGTTGAGGAACCACCAAAACACAAGCCAACTAACTTTTCCAATTTATAATGACTTACGTCATCCTATAGACAAAGTCCTATAGACAAAGTCATGGGCTGTGGTGAGACTCTGTCTTGAGTTTCTTGCCATCCTATCAATGCCAACTAAATTATATAAGTATTAGGAGAATCATCTCACCTTGGCTCACTCTGGCCTCCAGGGTATAGATCCAGAGAGAAACCCCCCAGATGAGGTGATCCTGCTTTAGTGAAAAAGACACATCTGAGTGTTGTGTGCCGAGGGGGTTAGGAAACCTTCAGTCATATCAGTTTGAGAACAATCTCACTGGATCTCATAAATAAAGCAAGTGCAGAACAAGCGAGTTCCTGGATGGCAAATGTAGAAGCTCCTGGGGAGACTGAGTAAGTAGTGCTAGGAATCCAAATAGCACTTCTCCCTTTGCATCGATAATAAATCAGTATCCCGTAGGAGACAAGAGGTTGCCTTTTAATGGGTTCTACTCTTTACCCAGCTTCATTCTACATGGTCCACAATATTTTGGGATAGGTTGCTTATTTCTCCCCCAGATAAAATACAACTATTTTTCTCATCACTTGTCATGGAAGTAAATTATCCAGCCTTATTCTCCTCTTGCTTGTAGCTACAAAGATGTGTCATGACAACTTTTTTTTTTTAAGATTTTATTTATTTATTTGTCAGAGAGATAGAGTACAGGCAGGCAGAGTGGCAGGCAGAGGCAGAGGGAGAAGCAGGCTCCCTGCGGAGCAAGGAGCCAGAAGCGGGACTCGATCCCTTGACGCTGGGATCATGACCTGAGCAGAAGGTAGCCGCTTAACCAACTGAGCCACCCAGGCATCCTTGTCATGACTACTTTTTATTTCTCCAAGGAAATGGTAGCGTTTAAAGGTGAATGAACAAATCTTCCTTAATATAGGTAATGAAACACTGTTGATCATTGGATTCAGAAATAGGTATAAAAATGCAAGTTTGCTTTCATGGTTTATCTGGGCTTTTTAAAATTTTAATTTTAATTTTAATTTTTTTTCTACACAGAGCTTATGCTGAGGCTGTGTAAGGCCCTATTCACCTGCCCCTTCTGCCAGCTGTGAATGTATTATGCTAGTTCAAACAAAGAAATCTTCCGATGTTTTAATTTTTATTTTATTTTTCATGGTAAAAATACTTAACTATGAACTCTGTACCTTTACTTGTGGTGATCTATTATTTGAACAGGGTTTCATCGTGTCACTGCATATTTAATGTCATGTCTTCTTAGCTATGTCTCATGTAACCAGGTTCTAATTTCAGCTTCTGCTTAGTTAAAACACTTTGTCAAACTTCCCTATCACATTTTTTTTTCCCTCTCACACATCATTTCATCCTTACTCCTGAAAAATCTGCTAGTGGCAATTCCAATATTGGCAATGTAAGAGTGAAAAAGAAAATTAAAAAGGGAAAACTGAATTTGAATGTCATCATAGCAAGAAGGAAATGTTGATTGAACATTCTCAGTGAAAGGGCACATCACATCCCAGATATGTGTGGGCTGTTTAGCAAGAGTTATTACACAAAGGTGAAATAACGTGTCATTTGCTAAAATAAAAGGAATCACTTAAATATTTATTTAAATAGATATTCCTCCGATACTTTGAAGCTTGGTTTATGTATAATTAATGAATTGAGAGAAAGATTCTGGAGCACAGAAACATAAAGTGTGAAGAACTACTGCCAATTGAGGTTCAATAAAAATGAAAAGTACGTAATCCTTAAAATGACAATGCTCTTCACTTGGAAAATATGGTTTCATTTTTAGACAATTTTTTGGAAACATATCTCCTACATAAAGCACTGTATGCAATTATGTAGTTAAATAGCATTAGACAATGTAGGATATGTAAGTATAGTATCCCCCCACCTTATCCACAGGGAACACATTTTCAAGTCCCCCTCCCCAGTGGATGCCCTTAACAGCAGATTGTATCAAACCCTAGGTATACTATGTTTTTTCATATACATATGGGCCTATGTTTAACTTATAAATTAAGCACAGTAAGAGAGTAATAATAACTACGAATAAAATAGAGCAATTATAACTATATGTGGCAACAAAGTTACATGAATGTGATTTCTGTCTTTCACTCAAAATATGTTCCTGTACTGTGCTCAGCCTTTTTCTTGTAAAGATGTGAGATGATAAAATGTCTATGTGCAAGATGAGGTGAAGGGAATGATGTAGGCGTAGTCACCTAGTGTTAGGCTACTACAGGCCTGATGTCAGAGGGAAGATCGTGGGCTTCTGGACTTGTGTTTGTCTGTGGGTTACTGAAACCGGGGAAAGGAAAAACTATGGGTTAGCGAGGACTCCTGTAGCCTATTTGCACAAGAAGAACATCAGAGACTGAACCAAACCTGAGTGTCAGAAATGACCTCCCTGAGGACATCACCTCTGAGTAGAGACCTGAATGAGGAGAAAGTGAAAAGGGAATTTCTGGGAAGAGTAAGCATCACATGTGATGTCCCAGAGGCTGGTGAGATCATGGAGCTCTAGAGGAATTGGAAGGGGGTTGTTGGAAGGGAGTATGCTTCCTCTACTGTTCTAGATCTTCCAGCTGGACTAAGAATTCAATTGGCATAAAACAGATTGACAAGAATAAAAACCCCAAACTTTTATTACGTGTGCACAGAGTCCAGTAATGAAACTGAGATCCAAAGAAATGACCAAGGCAGGCAGTTTTATACATTTTAGGCAAAGACAATAAATTTGTGAGAAATTTATAGGATAAAGAAAATAGGAGCTTTAATTAGTAAGGAATTCTAAGTGGGTGTGGTAGTAGATGAGTAAGAAAGTAGCAAGATTTATTTCTACAGTTTTCCTGACTTTCAAATCCCTTGTCTCTGGTGATATGGGTATCTTTTACTTCTTAGTACAGGGAGGGCATTTTTCATATGGGAGCTTTGTCTCTTGCTTTTAGGGGGGACAAAAGAGGGGTCTAAAGGTCCTTGCACTCATTATTTCCCAAGTAGCTTTAAATCAAATTAATCAAAATGACATGTGGTACCTTTTGGGGTACTTGCTGTGAGATCCTACAATGTCTAAAGGCTGAGTTTAGGGGGCACCTGGGTGGCTCAGTTGGTTAAGCATCTAACTCTTGATTTTGGCTCAGGTCATGATCTCAGGGCTGTGAGACTGAGCCCTGCGTAGGGCTCTGTGCTCAGCACAGAGTCTGCTTGAGATTCTCTGCCTCTGCCCCTCCCCCTGCCCTCCTGTATTCACACATGCACATGTACTCTCTCCCTCTCTCTCTCTGAATAAATAAATAAATAAAATGTTTTTTATAAAGGCTGAATTTAAAAAGCAAGAAGGAAATTGGGAAGAAGTGAGCTAAGTGTAGACAGGAGCCATCTAGGTATCATCTGGTAGAAAGAAATGAAAGCAGCTAAGTGTAGGTCTTTTCCTAATTAATTCTGAAACTTATAATTCGGGACTCTCCCAAAAGAAATGTATTTAGAGGAATATTTTTTATACAAATAAGGTTTCTTATATCCAATTAAGTACTATGTTTTGATATTTTAACCTCATTGTTTGAGAACCGTTGCTTTGGGATACATGTACTCTTGATTTTTTGATTCACTCACATATTATTACACACATGGCAGCTGTTGTAAGACAGCTGTTGTCTTCAGGAGATGATGGTGTGGGGTGGAGAGTAGGACATAAAGGATGGACTATGAACCAACAGACTAAGGAGGTGGGATGGTGAGAGAAGGACGGTATTAGATCACTGGTATCATCAAAACATATGGCAAAATACACAGACACTACAGACTCCTGTCCTGAATCTCTCTTACCAGTCAGAAGCTTCTGTTTTTATAATGGTTTATTTTGGGGGTATCTCCTGGTTCTTTTTGGGGGCAGGGGGTATGGGATTGGGGAAGTGACCAGTGATAGCAACTCCCCATTAATAGGTCACTTTACATAACTCTAGGGGGACCATTCACCCTATATTTTATGTAAATGAAGTTGTGATGGCCTCAGAGAATGTGGAAGGGTCCTAGAGGTCCACAGGACTGACCCCCCCATGACCTTCTTCCTTTTAGGATACTCTTCATCGTCAGCCAGCATACCTGGGCCATGTTAAGTCGTGGCGAGTATACTTAATAGTGTCTAGCATTGTCAATTAGGGAGACCAGTCTTAACGTTGACTTGTTAGGTTCCAGAATTTCTGTTTCGTGCTCTAAGTTTTGTCTCTTCCCACTCAAAGTTGGTCATTTTGAGGAAACAGAGTTTTTTCTGGTTAGGTAGGGACATATACACGCACGCACACACACATATTTTTCCCTGTATTTCTTTTCTCACACCAAGCCTTGCCTAACTTTACAGAATAACATGTTCTCTTGGCTTTCTGAGACTTTCTTTAGTTGGTACACTTTTCATTTCCCCAATATATAAAGTCTTCTCCCTCTGGTGGGCTTTTTTCCCATTCTTTCTCTCCCAGATCACAAATGAGTATTCACAACTACATTTTTAAACATAAATTGTGTTTGTAATATTAACAAATGGTCCTTGTTTACAGCCCAGAGAAGCACACTATTCAATAGAAAGAAGAATATTTATAATACTTTCCTGTTGGTGCCGGCTCACAGAAACCGAGCTTGACCTTACTTTATGAAATTGCCTAGCAGTCAGAACTTATGAACTTCATTATATTATTTTCAACTATTATTGAAAAGAGAACATTCATCTTGAGACTCTTCAAAATTTGCATCTTTTATTAAAATCTACCCACATAACCAGGGACTATTTGGAGTAAGGTTAGACCTCTGAGGATGGGATATGGGAGCAAGGTTTTGGGGTAGGGGAATGTTCAGACAGCACTGCAGGTCAGGCGGGCCGCCGCAGGAGGGGGAATCAAGGGGAAGGCAGTGAGGATGGAGAAAAGATACAAAATAGAAAAAAATACTGGAGAAGCAAAAATGCAAAAGAACTAGTGTCGATGTTTTGAACCCAGACAAATCAAAGGTGAACTGACATAGACAGGAATGAGATACCCAGAGAGAAGAATTTAAACATGGGATGGAGAAGGAAGAGTGCCAGGCTTCTAGATTTACTTGAGCTTTTAGTAGGAAACTGCCCTTTGAGGGCCAAGAAGAGGCCCAAGCCCACCCAGGCTACCTTGTCTTCTGCTCCCCTCTCCTAGGCTCTCCTTTCCCATCTCCCTCTCTCATTTTCTTTTCTGTAGAGTCCTGAAAAAGGGAGTGGGGCTGTGGCTGCTCCCGCTCTTAGTCCAGTTGGAGAAAAGAGCCTTTGCGAGGCCCAGCTGCAAGCTGCATCCGTTTGGTTTTGCCAATCGGTCTGGCATGCAATGAAATATTTGGGATCGGAGCTCAAGAGAAAACTCAGAACTCTCCACAGCTATCTGGAAGTCCTCTGCTTAGAGATGCGCATGGAAGAGATGAGAGCCAGTACATTTTCCTGGAAAACAGCAAGGGGAGATGAAAGCTAAATAGAGAACTCCGGGGCCAAACCCAGGAAGGAAGAGCAGAGATGAGGTCAGGGAAGAAACATTTCTAGGAAAAAACCAATAAATGAACAGTGCCAGGGAAGGCAGATCTAGGAGGAGGGATGCTGAGCGGCAGTGTGGTGTTCACAGAGAGACTAAGATTGACAGGGTGCTGGATTTGGAAGCAGCGGAAGAGCGGTGTGTGTGTGAGCAGAGTGGTGGGAAGCAGACTGGGCAGGCGGGGGGGAAGGGTGGGGGGGTGGG
>PISX010000737.1:54766-175034 GCA_004024625.1 Mellivora capensis | reverse complement strand
ATAGAAAGGAAGAGTTTGATTATATGGCAGAGACTGAAAAGTGGACCCTCTCCCCCCCCACACACCCTCACATTCATACACATCCTCCAAGAGCCTATACAGTGTCGAGGCAGAAGTGTCTTCCCCAGTGGATGAAGGATGTGACCTTTCACTGCAGCGAGTGGCGTGGTGAATAGAAAAAGGAGAGCTCCATGTTAGCCCCCACATACAACTCTCAACCTGTGCAAAGATATGCAACAAATCTAGACAGCCTGCTGTATGCACACTTAGAAGAAGCTGTTCGTGGGGTGCTTGGGTGGCTCAGTTGGTTGAGCGTCCGCCTTCGGCTCAGGTCATGATCCTGAGGTCCTGGGATTGAGCCCCACATTGGGCTCCTTACTCATCTGGGAGCCTGCTTCTCCCTCTCCCTCTACTGCTCCCCTTGCTGTTGCTCTTTCTCTCTGTCAAATAAATAAAATCTTTAAAAAAGTAGGAAAAAAAAAGCTACTCTTGGACACTCCACTCAGCTTGTCCTCCGTGCTCAGCCACAGTCATTACTCTCCTCAGAATACACGCTTGTTCTAACTTACAGCCAGAAAATCAGTTAGTCAATGTCCAAGGCCAAGCTCCCTCCAAATGCTGCCTCCCCAGGGTCCACAGAGGCTTTCACGTGGAAAAGTCCCCAGCGGAGACGTGTGGCGGCCAGTAATCACATTATTAAGGACACTTTTCCTCGTTGATGTACCCAGTCGGTTCCTTTCCTGCCACTGCTCCCTGGGACTTAGTTATAATTTTGTGGTGTTGGTTATGTTTTGAAAACTAAACACATTTTCCCCTCAATTTGAGTAGGTATCTTCTAGTTAGAAACACACAGCTTAATCAGAGTATGCCAGGAACAGAAATAATTGGTACTTTCTCTTCTTTCCCACTTGGAAAAGAATGAAAAAAAAAAAAAAGGAGTAAATTTAGTTATGGATATTATTTAATTTCCTTGGGAGGACACAAACCATCAAAATTTTAGCATTTGTGCTTTCTTAACTTCGTGTGAAAATGTCGTAGGTGTATTTTTAGCAATTTCTTCAGGGATTTTAAAAAAGAAATTTTCTATTTTAGCATCTCCAGATGACAATGATCTGGATAAGAATCCACTGGGGAAGTTAGGGAAGAGTCTGTCAATGAACAAAGGAGGCAGGAGGGAGCCCTCTAGTTCCCTGACACCAGATACAAAGGCCACTTTCCTGTCCCCTCCTTTGTCTCTGTGCCATTGCTTGCAAGAGTAAAGTAGTTCCACAGTGCTTGGATTACATTTCTCCCTTCCAGCCTTACAACAGCATTTGCTTTGAAAACATGATCACCTCATTATGTCCCCTATCCCTGTTTAGAACCGTCGCCACAAGGAGCTGAGAACCTCACATCATGCCTCATTCCCCTAATCTGAATCCCCTTTGCCCCCAACCCCCGTGCAACCTGTCCTCTTCATCATTGCGAACTACCACATTGAACTTATTTGTCTTTTCCCCCAATTAGAGTGTTAAGCAAAGACTTTGGTCTGTTCTGTTCACTGCCATATCCTGGTGTTCTGGAACAGTGGTAGGCACACTGTAAGCACTGCAGAAATGCTGGTTAAGTGATGAATGGGGGAAAAAAATCGAGGGAAGGAAAATCTGAACCTGACATGGGCTTAGATGTGGTCCATGAGAGATCAAGTATAGGCTCCAGGAGAGAGGGTCTGAGATGTCTCTAGGGTCCCGTCGGGTGGCTGGTATCTGGAGAGGCAGCCATAAAGATAATAGGCACAAGGACTAGGAGGTCTCTCTAGGTAGAAATTAATTTCGTGTACTGAGATGACATCTTATCAATTTGTTGCAGGCAGAATATTGCTTAAGAAATAAAAAAGATCTTCAAACCTCTTGAGTATCAGTGACTATCTGCATGATGGTTTTTCCAACGTGAAGGGAGAATTTATGAATGCATTTTCCAGGTCAACATTTGCCTTCATGGCAGCTGAAGTATTTTAAACAAAATGCAAAGGCAGTAGAAGCTCACAGCATATAATTGGTGCCCAACTACTGTTTGTAAGGTGAGCAGAATTTGAAGGCAAAATTTGAAGAGTCTAGTTTCTGCTTCAGCATTGTGGGGCTATCTCCGCTCCCGAAAGGGCCTTTCACAGACAACCTAACTTCCCCTTTCCCTGTTCTTCCCCCAGATAGAATTATATGACTTTCGGACTTTGTTCCTGCAGAACCATGCTTTCTCTTATGAGAGTTAGTGATACTGGCTTAATAGGACAAAAGAATTCTAGCAAATTCCTTGCTTCACAGACCATAACACCCAAGAACTTAACAATGCCTAAAACAAGTTAAAATGATCAAGTTTTTTCAAGGTCCCTAAGGACTGATGCTGGTATCAGAAACGTGAGGCAGTGTGGCGAGACCGTGTTACAAGTATTTGAGAGTGACTGGACTTGTTGGGTTAACAATTTAAAACCTAACAGAGAAGGCAGAAAGCTATGTAGACTCAGAAGCTGTTTTTTTCTAAGAGTAAGGGTACACAATCCTTTCATTTCCTGTAAGAGATTTGAATAGAACTTTCAGACATCATTATAGGCGCACATACAGTATAATTTTCATAGATTCTTTCTTAATAGGAGAAATTTCAGGTTTTAATGTCAGATCTCCTCATGTTTCTACATGTCAGGAATAAGTTGAGCATGTGTTAGACTTCCTAAGATAAATGTTTTGTGATTTTTCTGTTGCTAAAAGGATCAATGCATAGAAGACACCGTAAGATAGATAGCCAAGTGGGAATGTCAGTTTAGATCTAATTTCCCATTGTTTTTGTTTTGGAGATGGTAGAGTGAATATCAGCTTTCAGGGAAGCTTATGGGGGATTCACCATCTGCCCCTGGAGCGTGAATAAACCATGGCACAAAAATTATATATTAGAACACTTCAGTTACACCCCCTTCTGTGCAGTAGATGGATCAAGAAGTACGAATATATTTTGTTTCATGTTACTGCACAGTAAATCAGTAAGGTGTTTTTTTTTTAAATCAAAATCGATTTTACTAATGTATCATTTTGTAATATTTCTGAATGCCTACTATATTCTAAATACAAAGGTTCCCTTATATGTAAAAACTTTTCTGGGTAACAATCGTGGTTCATAAGCAGGAAATTCAAGGGGAAAAGTTGTGGGTTAAATGGAGAGAGGGTAGACAGAAAATGAGAGGATAAACCATTCTGAGTTACTTTTAAGTTCAGGTACACTCTCATAAGTTCTTTGAATCTTCACGATAGGATCATGAAGGAAGTCCGGTTAGAAGATAGGGTTTCATTTAGAATCCGGGATTTTCTACACCATGTTCTGGGTGTAATGTCAACCCTTAAACTGCCAACCTCCCTGACTTTTCCTTTTCCTTCCCAATCAGTCCATTCCATGACAGTTTATAAGAATATAGCTGGACTTGGGAGTCTAGAATTTCCTCTGTGCAAAGAAAAATACTTATTTTTTTAAAAGGTAATGGTTACTTTAATAATAACCTGCACCCCCCAATTGTTCTAAAAACAATTTTTATGTCTATAAAAAGAATAGATTTATTTTTCTTTTTTTCTCTCCCAACTTTTTAAAATTTATTTTTATTTTTATTTTTTTTTAAAGATTTTATTTATTTATTTGACAGACAGAGATCACAAGAAGGCAGAGAGGCAGGCAGAGAGAGAGGAGGAAGCAGAGCAGAGAGCCCAATGTGGGGCTCGATCCCAGGATCCTGGGATCATGACTTGAGCCCAAGGCAGAGGCTTTAACCCACTGAGCCGCCCAGGTGCCCCCAACGTTTTTTAAAAATTATTTTTTGAAATTTAAACTTTAGGTAGTTAACACGCAGTGTAACATTGGAGTAGAATTCAGTGATTCAACAATTACATACGAAACCCAGGGCTCATCATATCAAGTGACCTCCTTAATAATACCTCTCCCATCTAGACCATTTCCCCCCATCAACCCTCAGTTTGTTCTCTATCTTTAAGAGGCTCTTATGGCTTGTTTCCTTCTCTTCTTTTTTTTCTTTACTCTCTTCCCATATATTTGTTTTTCTTTCTTAAATTCTGCATCTGAGTGAAATCATATGGCATTTGTCTTTCTCTGACTTGTTTCATTTAGAGTAATACACTCTAGCTCCATCCATATCATTGCAAATGGCAAGATTTCATTCTTTTTGATGGCAGAGTAATATTCCATTGTAGCTATATATACCACATTTTCTTTATTCATTCATCATTCGATGGACATTTGGGCTCTCTCCACAGTTTGACTATTGTGGGTAATGCTGCTATAAATATCAGGGTGCATGTACCCCTTCAAATCTGTATTTTTGCATCCTTTGGGTAAATACCTAGTAGTGCAATTGCTAGATGGTAAGGTAGTCCTATTTTTAACATTTTGAAGAACTTCTATACTGTTCTCCAGAATGGCTGCACCAGTTTGCATTCTTACCAAGAGGGTTCCCCTTTCTCTGCATCCTCACCAACATAACACTTCTTGTGTTGTTAATTTTAGCCATCCTAACAGGTGTGAGATATATATCATCACAGTTTTGATTTGTATCTCTCTGATGATGAGTGATGTTAAGCATCTTTTTATGTGTCTGTTAGCCATCTAAGTGGGGTTTTTTGGGAAAAGTGTCTATTCATGTCTTCTGCCCATTTCTTCACTGGGTTATTTGCTTTTTGGATGTTGAGTTTGATAAAACTATAGAACACTTATGAAAGAAGTTGAAGAGGACACAAAGAAAAACATTTTTTAACAGAAAAGTCATCTATTCATCCAGAAATCCTTAGGACTGCTATAAAATTTAAGACTTAAAAGTCATAAGTTCCCCAAACTCTGATCATTTTTGTGAAAAAAACTGCCACACTGGAGGAAAGGTAGCAAGTTACAGCTGAAAGTCCCTATTTATTATATGCCTTTAATTTAATTTTAAAACTTTTGCCATCCAAAAATAACATAACTATGAATGAAATGGGTGAGTTAGTACTCACATATCACATGGTTCATTATCTTGTAGTACAAGCTGGGAATGAAGACCTTTAACAGATAGTTGACATAGTTTTAGCTAATATTCCCAGGGTTTTGTCTAAATCGGTGGACAACAAATATTTAAGATGAAAATTGCCACTTTGTTGAATGATCCCCTCCTGTTATACTCCACATTGTAATGTAGAGTAAATGATACCAACATCCCTATTAAATTTAGGCTTATTATTTGAATAAGGGTATTTGTTTTTAACTTTGGGTCTAAATTAATGAGTCTTGGGTCACTTCCTGGCATACTTTGTTACTTAAAAAAAGTCTTTCCAGGTGATTCTGATGTGAAGTCAAGTTCAGAGAAAGAGTGGCAAGATGCCACGCAGGAGAATGTGTTAAGGGCTAAGGTGAACTCAGGATGAAGGTGGCTAAAGAAGGGAGACCGGACTGTGTGAAACTGGGAGAACCCCCCCCAGGAGGGGCAAAGAACAAGTAAAGAGAAAAGGAATTGTCAAGAGGAAAAGCACCAACAGCTGTGGAAATGAATACGTCCTGGAAACTCAAAAGGACATGAGAAAGCTAATTTTTGAAGGCTCACTTAGCAAAGTGGAAGAAAATACTGTAGGCAAGGGAAGATACATTACATCATACCTGACACATAGTAGGTTCTCAAGAGATATTTGGTAATTGAATACATAGGTGGACCAGATTTTGGAGGGATTTAAGAGCCAAACAATATAACTTGTATTTCTTATTCATTACATCCTTCCAGTAGCTAGCATATATTAAAAACTCCATAAGTAATTGCTTCATTGCCTTACACATAGTATGTGCTGATTAAATGGTCGATATTATTCAAATTATGATTATCATTAGTTGAATACCTTTATTTTTCAGATGGAAAAATTCAATGGTTTCTTTACATTATAAGTCAGTTTTTATTTTAGTCTGGTGAAATAGTTCAAAGAAATCATATTGCTTAAAGACATTCTATCATGTTGCAAGGAGACATTTTATAGGAACAGCATACACTGCCAGGTATAGAATTAGAGTTCCTACAATAAAATCTTCCCACAAAATGTGAAAAACAATGAGACTGTTTATGTAAGAATTCAATTAAGAATACCTACTATGGCCCTTCTAACTGAAGAAAGCATAAAAACATTTCTGTCCTTATAGCGGTTACACTCTAAATGAAAGGGCAGAAAATAAGCAAAATATGTAGTAAACATAGTAGAGGGGAAAACAGGTGTAAAGGCCCTGAGGCAACAGCAGGGAAGCCAGCATATCTTGAGTGAATAAGAAATGAATGATAGTATATCAATGTATTCCCTCCTAGGTTATAAGAAGGACTTTTGCTTTTACCTTGAGTGGCATGGGAAGCCACCTGGGGTTTTGAACGTGTTGGGGTCCTGATTTGGTCACCCTCCTGGCAGCCACATGCCTCTCCATGAAGCTGTCTACAATTTTATTAACTAGAATTGATTGATCCCTCCTGGGTTTTCTTAGAATTTCTTTCTTTTGGATTGGCACAATTCCTTTATTTTTGACAAAAACGGATACAGTTTTTCTTCTCCTTTCCCTGGATTACAAATATCTTGAAGGTACCTTGTTCATATTTATGTAGCCAGAGATATCCAACGTAAACTCTATATCGTAGACTTTACCAAATGTTTTACATAACTCTATAGCTTTACATAGCTTTATATCTTTAACTATTTAGGCTTTATATAACTTTTCAATGTTGTTTATGGTGAATCTAATTGTAGAATATCACACAAGTGCAGAACAAATTATATTGGCTATGATTCTTCTATACAACTGAATAAAACTTGTACATCATTTATATGAAAAAAGCTACCTGTATTAATGGGGTTTTTTTTTGTTTTGTTTTTGTTTGTTTGTTTTTTGGGTGGTTTTTTTTTTTTTTTTTTGAGCAATTCATCCATTTGCCATTCCATCATGTCCAAAAACACTTAACCATGTTGCAGTCTGAGTTCCATCTGCAGTCATTTGAAACAACCTTGCAATTCCTTTGGAATTCATTCTGTGAACCACAGCGCTGGAATTAGTCTTATGAGTGTGATTTGAGGGTACTGAAAGGCCCCTACTTCCCCTAAAAATATTGTCACTATAAAGACTGCCTCCTCCCTACCTTTACCTAGATCCTTTATCCTTCAGTTTGCACCTCTGGAGCAATTTTATCCTCATTTAGCAAAGGAAAGGGCATTGCTCTTAGAAAGCTTTTATAGAATGCATGCTGATGTTAAGCAGTTGGAATCACTCTGAGCACAGCCTGGTGAAGACCTTGTTAAAAATTATGCTGTACTTGCTCCTCTCTTAACCAGCTCAAGACAACCAGTGTTCTATCTATCTATCTATCTAATCTATCATCTATCAGATGGCTTCTAATTCTGCAGGCTCCTAATGACTTAGTGAGCAGCCCTCTGCTGCATGATCACGTATTGGATAAAACAATTCCATCAGCTTTGATAATTTGAAATAACAAGACTCTGTCAAGGGACAGGCTCTTCTGATTTGAAAGTAAATGTCTTAACCACCCTCACCATGACATTTATTTTCCATAAATGGTGCTGGCTTTGCCTTAGCATTCTTTTAGCAGCAGGAGACCATTATCCTGTGAGAATGTTCTCTCCCCTTTCACATTCTCTATTAATTATTGCCCTCTTTTCAACAGACAATGCCTTTAGGAATTTTCATGTAATTTTTCCCCTCCATTCCTCCTCTGACTTGTACCGCCATGGGAGAGGATTTGGGTATTAACCCCAGAAAGCCCAGAATAATGAATCTCGGAGACAGTTGGCTCAGTATCCAAGGCATCCTTTAAGAGGGGCCCGAGATGCCGTGAGCAACGTGCAAGGCAAATGCTTGGGAACTAAAACATTTGCATGGAAGCCTTAGAGGGCAAAGAGGGAATGACAATGCAAATCTCTAGGCTGGTTGAGACCGGATGGAAGATTTAGTTTCTCCCACATGCCAGACTTTCAAAACCATTCCTTTTATTTATTTTGAAGAAAAGCTTTCAACTCTCCCACTAACAAAAATAGCCTTCACTAATGTAAATCCCATTTCTGCCCTTTTGGTGAGTACATAGCCTGCCAGATTAAAACAATAGCTGCTTACTGCCCCCCACCCCCAAACTTCCCTGATGCATCTTAATGGCTGTTTGTTAAGTTCAAAACTGACCATTTAAATGTTAACCCTATTAAGCAAGTAATCTAAAACATAAGCACCCATCTTGAATCATTAGCTTTAATTGCCTAACATTTTCTATTGTTAGTTTACAATGCAGGGTAAATTCTTGATATAAATATAAATATAAATATAAATATAAATATAAATATAAATATAAATATAAATATAAATATACACACACACATTTTTAAAAAAGCACTTTAGGACCGAAGTTTATATCTTGACATAACTACTTCTCCTGCATTATTTATGAATCCATGGGAGCCTAGGTTAAGGTTACCATCTTGTTCAGAGGCAGACGTACACACAAAACCTACTAAGAGGAGCCCACTCACCCCCTCTCTGGCATTTGGATAGTAGCTAAAGGGATCCCCGGAATTCTGCTGAAGTTGTCATCAATATGTATTGATTACAAGTGTGATGTCATACAACAGGGAACCCTGAGCTCCGCACACATTTTTGGCAGTGAAAGAGTGGGCTTAAAGGTTTTCTTTTTCCCCCCATTTCTTTGAAAATACAGGGGAAAAAAGAGGAATCCCTGGTGCTTTTTCAACATAATATAAAGGTCACTGACAATAGCCCACCTATAGATGGGGATGTGTGACATTTAAACTGAATACAAGGAAAGCATGATAAGCATTAAAAAGAACTAGTTGCTTTCAAGATAATGCTGTTTACCAAATAATTTCTCTTTGGGAAAAAATAATGTACCATTTCATTTTATTTCTCAGCTATTTCTTGAAAAACATACATATATAGTGTTCTTTGAGAATGTGAATAAAGAATAGCATGTCTATGACTGTTATTTAATCCACTGATACATTTTAAAAATGTGGCCTGGGCTGTTCAAACTGGGCTCTGAGGAAATACCTTTGGGTGATATTTTCAGTTGTTACGTTTTGGTGAAAAAAAATTTTTTTGAGGTTTTTCTGGAGTTCTTTGTGCACGATGCCCAAACTAACAGTTGTAAGAAAAGAAGTCATTTAGAAAATTGTTAGATCAGGGGTTCCAGGAATGCAGGAGGAACAAAAGAAATGACCGCCAGGGCCGCCATCTTCCAGCCACTCACCCCCCCCCCTTCCTTAACCCTAGACTCTCCCGCCAAAAGGGTGTAAGTCCAGGTCACGTCTCCATAGGTAACCTGATACCTATGCAGGAAACAGGAGTATCAGGAGCCCTCACCCCATACCTTCCAATCACCAAATACCTTACCATATATGGCTGTGAGCCCATGCCCTGCCTTGGCCGGATAAAAGACCCCCACCGACTCCCTCCCAGGGCGACTTTCTCGACTCCCCCTTTCCGAGTCCCGGAACCTCGCCCAAGGGCGCCCACCTCCTCCCAGGGCGACTTTCCTGGCTCCCCTTCTCCCGAGCCCTGAAACTTTGCCGGAGAGTGCCTTTAGTAAATCTTGCCTTGCTTGCACCTACCCCGCCTGGTGTTGTGTTTACCTCGCCTGCAAAACCTTACAAAAATGATTCGCCTTTTGCACATATATGGGACAGAACCAGCTGGACTGATATCTTGCTCTCTCTGTGTGAAATCGAATTGTTGAACTGACTTTATGAGACCAACTTGTTTTAGCTTTGCGCCAGGGTGGGATCGAGTTTGGGAGAGGGGTTCACAAGGGTATATGCTAAGCAGAAAGAACTCTGTAGAACCCTCGCCCCCATTCACGCTCAAAAGAAACTGCTGAGACCCCGCAGGTTCCTCCAGTCTGGCGTCTGGGGGTGAGTGAAAGAAAGAGAAAAAGGAGCAGAAGAAGAGGCAGGAGGCCCTCTCTGGACGAGGAGGGCTCTGGAGGTCCAGAGGTGTTGTTCCAGGCAGGCCCTTGGCCATCTGAAGCCGCGCATCTCAAGGCTGGAGGCACCGCACAATCGCCTTCCGACCCTGACGACACTACCCAGGCCACCCCTGAGCCCAGCTCATCAGCAGGCCGCGGGAGGGGCCCCAGGTCTCCCCTGTTGCGTAGGCCTGGCTTGTTGAGCCCACGGGGGTCTTCTGAGTCAGAACCATTTTCACCGCCACGGGGAAGGTGAGTGCTGACCTCAGGGACACAACCCGGAGAGTGGCCCGGGGGCTGGGGGGTACGGGGACGGCCTGTGTCACCAGGTCAGCCGCGGAGCGGGATTTCCATGGGTGGGTCTCACCCACGGCAGGTGTAGGAACCACCCCTCAGATGCTGGGGGAAGCGCAGCCTCCACGACTGTCCTCCGTGTCACCGCCCTGGACGCTGGGCATTGTGGCTCCAGCGCGCGTCCCGCGTGGATCCTTCTGAAGGACTCAAGTAAAAGCCAGTCACACTTTTATGTTTCTGGTGCGGCCTTGTGACTTAAATGGATGCATTTTTGTTTATAGATTTCAGGTAGTTTCAGCCCGGGCCTGTTGAGGCAAGTGTTAAGTATCCTGACAAAGTCATGGGGGAAGGGGGACCCCAGCCAGCAAGCCCAACACCAGGCAAACATCACTATTAACTGAATGAGGGGAAGGAAAACTAGCCTTTGAGTGTCTACTACTAGCAGAGCATAGTGCGTGCAGTATTTTTGATGTATTTTCACTTAATCCTTACAATACTGTAAGACTGTATCTGTTTTGCGGGTCATGTAATTTCTAAGCTCAAAGATTTTAAGTGGTCGCCTGGGTAAGTCAGAGGTCCTAAGATGATATTAAAACAACTGGTTTATAGGTTAACTGAAAGGTTATTGATAGTAAACCATTGGGTTTCAATTTTGCTTTCAGTATTCAACTCAGAGTTGCAAATGGTATTTAATATTTTGGAAGACAGACTTCTGATGGAAAATAGACCCAAGCTAGTTGCAGTGATGGTTCAGGACTAAGAATGTGAAATTAATCACAGCTAAATATATTTGCCTGCACATATGTTAAAGAACAGTAACCATTTAAAAAATAGTGTTGAGAAACCTGAAAATAGAAACTCCTATTAAAAAAAAAAAAACCCAAACAGACTAAAAACTAATGATATTGCTTGTGTTCTTTGGTGAACATATGAGTGTCAAAGAAAATAATGGCATTTTAGGCATTTCGATATGTAATACTTATTAGAACTGGTTAATACACACAAAGGACTTTGCACAGTGACCAGCCCTAAAGTAAATGCTAAATTATCAGCTTTTACTGAGTCAGATCTTAACTAGGGAAGGTCCCTGTGTTGAATGACAGAAACCAGTCTCATACTCCATATGTCAGACATTTATTACATGTTCTATAAGAATCCTTATCCTGATGATAACCTGATGGTGAGGGGCTATTATTCCCATTCTACAGAGGAGGAAACAGACCCACAGAAATGTTAAGGAACTTGCATCAGGTTATTCAGTAATGCGTTGTGGAGCTGGGTTCCAAACCTGGGCATTCAGACTCCAGGATTGGGTCATTAAGGTTCTAAAACTCCAGTCGTTTTGAATATTCAGATTGCAGAATTTTCTTGTTTTAATTATCCAAATGTATGGCTTTTATCTCCTTTGTATACAATCCTACTTAATGCTACTAACTAGTAGGTAATAAAAACCTGTTAATGTTCTAATTTTAGTGGGGCTGTTGTGGACTAAAAGACTTACTTTCACATTGTTTTTCACATTTCAGAGTGCTGGATATCCCCCCACCCCCGCCTTTCTTTTCTATTCAGAAATATTCTATGCATTCACATTACCATGACCTTTTTTTATGAGGACTGCTTCTATTAGATATATTACCAATTTGTTCTTGTCACGTCAGAGTTTCAGAAAGATCTTGTTTTTAATTTTTAACATCCAAATGAAATGAAGCTGTTGGGAACCCTGAAACCATCCTTATTTTATAGAATCCTTCCTCCTGTAAATATTCCCTGTTGTCTCCTATGTCTCAGTCACTGTTGTAGGCAAGGAGCATTCAGCATGGAAAACCAAGCCTTGCCCTTAGATTGCTCAAGTTCTTTTCCTTCATCACTTTAGACTTCTGCTGTTTTCAGACCACAGTTAATGGTGTGTAGAACTTTGTTCTCGGTCCTAATTTTTTCTACTAGTGGATAGACCTGTGTGATGTCTTATCTCTTGGTGAGATCTTGGTCTCTTCTGGTTTAAAACTCTCTTTAAATTAAATGTGGTCTCATTTGGAAATATCCCATCTTTGGAAGATTTGGATTATCTTTTTTGTTCTACTGGGATACTTCTAGCTTCCCAAATAGCTACTTGAATCCAATCTGCTTTGGAAGCAACTAAAAAACTAACCCACCAGGTATGGGAAGAGTGAATTACCAGGGGTAAGAAATTCTAGATTGAAGGAGATTATAGATTCAGCCTAAGGGGAATTAAAAGCCCCATCATGATATTATTTATTTTCTTTGAACTTATGTTCCTCTTGTTGCCAAACCTTCCTGATAGTAGTGTCTTCTCTGTGAGCTATAGTTGTACAAAAATCCATGTTGATCCTAGAGAGGAAAACACTGTGAAATGCCACTGAGACTTCATGTTTTGAATTATTAGAGGAACGGCATTCCACAACCACCTCAACAGACATGAGTCACTGGTATAACAAAATGTCTTATACTGACAAAATTTAAATTTCTAAATCTAATAACATAATAGAAACTTTAATATTTTACTGTATAATAAAATGAATTTCTAATTCTCCTTTTCAAGCCCTTATGCAAACCTTCTATGTAACTTGAGTCAGATTTGAGAGCAGCCCTTTACAGCTGACACCTGTAAGAAAAGGCAGGAGCAGCAGCAGATCAAATCTTTATTAATGTAGTAGGGATAAAGGATAATATATTTTGAAATAATTGCTTTATATTTTTTCCTTTGGATTTCTCCCTGTGTAATCCTTCAGCTTTAAGATCCATCAGTGGGAATGTAGTGGGCAAAAGGTGCCCAGCTCAGCTAGCAATCTGAGAGACACAGGTTGGAATTGTTCCCTTTTAGGGGTAAGGAAGCCGGACCACCACTGTCGTCCCTTGTTGGTTGAACGTGGCCCAAGGAGCATGAACTGTGGCTTGCCCTCCGCACTCCCTTGGCCTCCAGGGATGAGGGAAGCTCCTGGTATGTATGGGAGCACTTTATAGATGATCTCATCATAGTAGATGAAAGCATATGGGCAGGGCACCAATTAGTCAAATCAGTTATTCAGTAATGAATTGTGATTAGTAACATATGCGCAGGTGGGTACGGTAATAGTTTTCCAGGGCTGCTATAACCAAATACTGGGTGAATTTAATTTTTTTTTTTTTCTCACAGCTTTAGAGGCTGGAAGTCCAAGATCCAGGCAGTCGCAGGGTTGCGTGCTCCTGAGGCTTTTCCCTTTGGCTTGCAGATGGCCGCTTTCTCCCTGTGTCTTCAGGTGGCTTTTCATCTGTGCAGAAGAATCCCTGATGTTTCTCCTTTGTGCTAATCTCCTTTGTTAAAAATAGATTATATTCAGGTTCACCCCAAAGGCCTCCTCTTACCTTAACTCTTTAAAAGCCCTACCTCTAAATATTGTCCAGTTCTGAGGTACTGGGGGTCAACATACAAATTTTGGGAGAATACCATTCAGTACATAACAGGCGCTACTAGATGCATTAGGGAAAACAAAGATTTGTCCCAATTATAAAGTAGCTTGATGTGATGTGGATCAGTACAGAATATTGGTCACTTTTCTGTGCCATGGGCAATTTTCTTGTCTTGAAGGAAGTGTTGGAGATTTTGCATACTGAATGGCAGCTTTTCCAGCTCCCTTCATCTAATTTTTTTTGGGGGGATGCATCTTAATTGAAATAGAGTTGACATATAAGTTTACATTAGTTTTAGGTTTTCATCTGGTTTTTGGAACCTATACACCTGGGCAGAGAACTGGAAGTTTTATTTTTTCCCCCATCTAAGAAACACCATAGGAAACAGATTGACACTTGGAGGGTCTGCAAAGAATTCTCCAGTTCTCATTATGATGGTCTTACTTTACAAGTAAAATCCAAAATCTCCAAAATTGGTCAAAAATCACCAAACAGCATTATATTAATGCCCCATTCTAAATTCTATAAGGATATCAAAGGACCATGAGCTACTTGAAGAAAGCCTCCAACATGAAAACCAACCAAACACACACAGAAAATTGGAGGTGGAGGCAATGCAGAGAACATTCCTAACAAATAAACGAAAACATAAAAGACAAATTTATGATCTGATAATTTTAAAAAGGAGAGGAAAGTACTGAAATAGTACCCAAAAAAGTGCATAATGGAATAGAAATGAGACGATTTAGGTGTCAACCAGAGCATCTACTATCTAGTAGTTCATAAAAAGAACAAGAACCAGAGAAGAGAAAATTCTCAAATGATAGAAAACTTCCCAAAAGTGAAGATCCCTCAGAGTGCTTGCTATGGTGAACAGAAGATTCCTATGAAAACCTGCTGTTCAGTAGTAACACACAAAAGATGAAAACTTACAGAAACTAAAGAGGGCAAATTTAGTGAATTGGGAAAAAACATGGAGTTGGACCTAGAAGGTAGTAAGTACTGGAGCGATCCCTTCTAATTCTGATGAAAAAGGACCTTTTTTTTATTTTTTAAAGATAGAGGTTTTTTTTTTTTTCCCCCCCTTAAGATCTTTCTTATTTGACAGAGATAGAGCACAAGTAAGCAGAGTGGCAGGGAGAGGGAGAAGCAGGCTCTCTGCTGATGCAGGGAGTCCAACATGGGACTCGATCCCAGGACTCTGGGATCATGATCTGAGCTGAAAGCAGCTGCTTAACCAACTGAGCCATGCAGGTGCCCCATGAAAAATGATTTTTAACCTGGGATTCTAGTCACAATCAAATGGACCCTCAAGTGTAAAAAACTTTTAAACCCGCAAGAACTCCAAACCTTTACCTCTGCTGTCCCCCTTCTCAGGAAGCTGCTGGAAGACCCAAACCACCAGCATGGACGGCACGAAGTGAAGATGATGAACTGAGGGTCAGGAGAGAGTCCCTCCAAAACATGGTAAGGATGTGGTGGGGGAATCTCAGCAACCAATTCAAATTCCAGGAGGGTGTTTTCTTGGGAAAAATGAAACAGATAGTTTACTTGTTGTATTTGTGTAGGAAGTTTTATTGAGAAGCATTTTCCTAGGCCTTTGGATCTGTTGAGCTGTTGGAATATTGAGCAATTATAGCCTCCAAAGGAAAGTATAGAACAAATATTGTCATGGTAATTTTAAAAAAATAATTACATTTTAGACTGATAGTATAAAGAATATTAGCTAAATATGGAGACAAGAGTAAGAAGAAAAAGGAACTGTAGATACTATAAGAAAATGAAATTCTCCTCCTCATGATAGGAATGTCTGAAATTAAAAAATAAAGTCCATGCGTTTAATAACATGAAAATAAGTTAACTAAACATAGCTAAGTGGTAGGGAGCTGCTATTTTATAAGGTTTTTCTGTTTTTGACCTATGTGCTATATTAAGAATAAAACTAAAAAGCTAGAAAATAAATCAAAATAACAGATGTATATATTTTAAAATCTATAGTTTAATCCATTTAATGTATTTATATACCTTTATGGTCATATACAGATCTTAATACATAGCTTTATGTGAAGATATGCTAACATCTATTCTGTTCATGTGTTGGCACCATACTCAATATGTCCACGTCAGACACTTTACTAACTACTTTATGTATAGTTTCTTAATTTTTGCAGTAACACTTCAAGAGATCGTACTACTCCATTTTAAAGACGGACAGTCTGAGGTTGAGAATGTCTTATAGAAAGCCACATTGCTAATACGTAATGCACAATGCTAATACGTAATACGTAAAGGTTCTCACCTTTAGGGAGCTTCTGAATGACCTGAAAGACATTAAATCAAACATGGCTGGATCTTACCCTCAGATTTTCTGATTCACTGATCTGGGATGGAGCCATAAGAAAAAAAAAAAAAATCCTAGGTGATGTAGGTGATGTTGATGGTCCAGGGACCGAATTTGAGCTGAATTTGAGTTGGAAGAGTGGAACCTGGGAGAGAAATTGTCGGAATCTGACCCCAATCACAAAGTAGTGCTTCTCTAAAACCACACATAATTGGGAATATTGGCTGTGTAGATGCAGATATGGGAAAAAATTTATCCTAAAGTCCTCAAATGAGTAGAAAGCAGACTTTTAGGCCAAATATGCCAAACTGCATAGAGCTTCTGAATACCATAAAAATGATCTGAGATCATTCCTACATAGAGGTTGAGTGTTTTACCTTGCTTACCTTTTACATTGCTAATGGGGCTAATGCTCACTGGAGCTAATCATGATTATACCATACTGGGTGCCATTGACTAGTCTAGAAAAAGTCACATGACTCAATTCGAGCTGATAGGATCTGAGAGGAGTTCTCTGGATGGACTACTGGGAAACCCTTTATGGCTCTTATAAAAGACCCACTTAGGAAGAGCTGTTGCCATGTCTAGATCTGAGGTTTATAATTATGGCAACAATTTGGAACGCAGGAGAGAACCATTCTGAGGACCAAGCCGATGTCTTAAACAGTTGTGTGGAATGAAATTCCTGGTGATATTTTAGAGCTGCTGAGCTAAGCAAACCTGGAACTCCACATTTGGATTTCTTTGTATATGAGAAAAATTTTCTTGCTATTGATAGCCAATTTTAGGTGCTTACATCTGTAGGCCCCCTAAGTAATAAAAGTATATAAAGCTATGTGTTATAGAATTGGAGCCTTAGTGAAAGCCAGATGGGAGTAACTTGGAGAAAAGTGAGAGAGGATGAAGTTTAGCAAGGTAGAATGGACTGAGTAGCAAGCTTTGGCTGCTAGAGGGAACTGTGTGTTCGGATATGGTGTGCATCAAGGTGTAATGTAATGTCGTCCTTGCCATTTTATCCCCACCACTGATGTGGCTTCCCCCAGCATATCTGTGTACTCTGAAAAAGAATCTATAAGTAAATCAATATAATAGCCTAGTAAAATACGGTATTATAATAGAACACTTTTAATATTCTAATACAGAGGATCTATCCTAGAAGGCTCAATCATGTCTGCTATATAGAGTTATCCAATCTAGAGCTACCTGCTATGTGGGCAACTTATTAATAGCCTAGTCTCTTAATTACCATGTAACGAACCACCCCCAAATTTAGTGGCTTCAGATAAAAGTCAAGTATGTGACCTATACTCTGTGGGTCAGCACTTGGGGCTGGCCCCAGCTGGGTGGCTGTCCCCTGTATCTGTGAGGAGCTGCAGGCCAGTTAAGCATCTCTGCCTCTCGTAGTTGGCTGTTACCTGGGCTGAAAGTGGTGGCTGGTTCATGTGGTCTGGCACTGCGGAGCAGGCTGGCTGGGCTTTTTCTGTCGGTGGCTGTAGAGGTCTCAAAGGCACACATCACCTCCCCCCACATTCTGTTTGCCAAAGCAAATTGTAAATCCAGCCCAGATTCAAGGGACAATAAAGAAAAACCTAGGAATAGGTTCTACTTTTTAATGAAAACATCATGAGGGAAGGGTGGAGAGATGGCATTTTTCTTACAAGTAACCTACAACATCCAAAGGAAAACCAAGCAGAGAACCATCTGACCGGTCAGGCAATGAACAGTTACTATGGGGGTGTGGGCAGTAGCTCTGATTATATGGGAGGTAAAATAACCACTTGGCTGTGGACCGCAGTCAGTTTTGCTGAAGCATGTGGGCAGGGACATCTGTGCCTGGTAGCTGAGCATTCCTATGGGAAGGCAGGCAGTCAAGGCTGTGGTAGAGCATTTATTGAAATTGGTAGCAGTGGAAGAGCAGGAGTGAAATTTGAGTACCTGTGCAGCACTGTTTTTGTTTATTGTTTTTTTGTCTTTGTTCTGCCCCCACCTCCAGATCTAACAAAGAGATCATACCAAAGGAGGGGTGGTGTTGAGGCTGGGTTGGGGTAGCTGGGGGATGGGGTAATTTCAGTACCCACGGGTCACATTTGTATCTGCCACTTGTCTTGAAGACCTAGTAATGAGAAAATACGTAGCATGATTCTATTATGAACTTCTACCTGTCTTCAACTGAATTAATTAGCCACTTGCAGTCCAGGACCTGCCTGGATTTTTCTGGTTTGTTGTCCTGGTTCCAGCTTGTTAACCTTTTCAGGAATCTGTTCTCCACCCATGACGACTGCATGGAAACTGGTTTTTTGGCATCAGGCTATGCCAATTGTGTGGATTTCTCAGACTCATCACTCTGACGATTCTGCAATTCATACTTTCAGTTTTTTTAGTTCCAGTAATATCTTTTCTGATGATACATAGATTTTTGTGTGTGTTTGAGCATGTGTAATTGAGCTGAAGGGCTTGGATTCTCCTCTGATGTGTACTCCCTCAGATTGTATTTCGATAGGGAAATGATGTGATGCTCTAGTCTGTCTGGTCTTTCTTCTATGTGCTATGTACAAGTAATGGGAAGGTCTGTGGAGTTCATCTTATTCTTGGGCATTTGGATAGAAGCTCCCACCTGATAGGCCTTGACCACCTCCATCACTGTGCAAAATCAGATTCCTTAACATTCTGTCGAACATTCCCTTTTCCGTTCTTTCCTAGTAGGTTTTTACCTATTGGCCAGTTGGAGATTTCACTTATAGTTTATCTGGGGTAACTAACATACATGAGCAAAATAGTTACATATGAAATCTTGATGGAAAACCTGTAGAGGGACTATCACTAGGGGTTGTCTTTGTAGAAAACTAATACATGAACAGTGTATTGGAAAATTGAAGATGGCAGAGTATAGCAGGGAGAGTATCCTGGATAAATTCTCAAAAATGAAGAATAATGTATTTTAAATATACTTAGTATGTGCATGTATTAAATACAGAATGTAAATTAAAACCACAGATCTGTTTTAGAGGAAAGGTGAACTGTAACAAAAAGAACAGCTAGTTCCTAAATAACCAGATATAAAGGATTATTAATAGCTTCTAAAGTTTTCTCACCACATTGAAAGGTTCAGTGTATAAGCTTTTCAAATAAATCGTTCATTAAGCATTCAACGAATATTTCTGTGTTAAAAATGATCCAGGCTGTCCTATTTTTAATAGGATGAGTTTTGAGAGTGATGGCATTTAGGGAAAACTGAATCAGCAAAGGCCTTTTCTGTTCCCTTTGCATTTCCAAATCAAATCCGGTTTTAGGAATTCTAGTAATACTTTAGAGTGTGGGTTGTTCGGTGTGAAAATCCTATAGTGGGAATGTATTTGTTAGAATATATGTTTGGATGAAGGATGGGTAGATGATCTACAGATACAAGATACACAAGGTCTTTTTCACAAATCCCTAGGATGGTGACAGGAGTGTCTGTTAGGTTTGATCCCAGCTCTCCAGTTGGTCCAGAGCTCCCCTCTCCTATTTTCTGGTAAATTTATGGAATGAGAAGGGAAGAAATAAGATAATCATAAATATCATTTTAAAAAGCCAGAAATTGCTGGAAGAGTGGTGCGGGAGTGCGCTGCAGGATCTGCTGGGTTTAGAGACTCAATGGGGCCATGCATAAGAGAGAGAAATGCTCAGTCACAGGCTGGGTGAGCTTGGAGTGTGGTGGGAGACAGGAAAGATGGGAGGGATTGACTGTTTTTCTCTGAGGGTGCACTGAAGAGTGGGGCCCCAAGCTCTCAGTTCCTCTGAGCTGGAGATTTGAAGGCTACCATTTTCACTCTGGTCCTCCAGAGCTCTACGGAAAGCGGACAGCGTCCCAAGAACGAACCCGAGCAGATTACTTAGCCTGGCAGTGAAATTCTGCCTCAGGCAAAGACATTTGAGAATCACTGCAACAGGCCCCTCCCCCAGAGGATCAGCAAGAATATCCAACTAAGACCAAGATCACCGGATCAACAAGAACTGGGAACTCCAGATAGGGGAAAGCAATGCATAGAATTCATAGACTCTTTCCCATGATCCTTGAGTCTTGCAAAGTGAATTTAAAAACAATTTTTTTCTTATTCGATTTTTTTTTTACCTTTTCCTCTTCCTTCTTTAATGTTTTTTAACTATTTTATTTTAAAAATACCTTTTAAAAAATCTTTTTAAATTTTCATTGTTACAGTCATATTTTATCCCTTCATTGTATTTAAACTTACTTTTTGTATACATATAGGTTTTGTTTTTTTTTTTAAGATTTTGGGATAAATATCTTCAATTAGATCAAAATATACCCTAAATCTAGCACATGGCTTTGTTCTAGTCTCCAGTTTGATCAGTTTGATCACATTCTCTCCTCTTTTTTTTTTCTTTTTTCAACCAACTTATCAATTCCTTTTTTAGAATCTTTTTAAAATTTTTATCTTTACAGTCATATTCCATACCTTCATTGTGTTTAGCCTTATTTTTGTGTGTATATATATATATATATAAAGAGAGAAAAACTTATATATATATATAAGTTTTTCTTTCTTTAAAATACAAGGAGATAGTTTCTTCTAAGAAATCCAGGATACACCTAAAATCAGGTGGTTGGTTCTGTTCTATTCACCAGTCTACATTCTCTCTCTCTATATCTATATCTATATCTATATATATTTTTTTAATTTTTATTTTCCCTCCCTTTTTTCTCCCCCCTTTTTCAGATCTCTTCTGATTAGGTTAGCATATAGTTTTCTGGGGTCTTTGCCACCCTTTTAGTATTTTATTTTCTCACTCATATATTCATATCTGGGTAAAATGACAAGGTGGAAAAACTCACCACAAAAAAAAAAAAAAAGAACAAGAGGCAGCACTGATGGCTAGGGACCTAATCAGTATGGACATTGGCAATATGTCAGAGCTAAAGTTCAGAATGATGATTATCAGGGTGCTAGCTGGGCTCGAAAAAAGCATGGAAGTTATTAGAGAATCCCTTTCTGGAGAAATAAAATCCTTTTCTGGAGAAATAAAAGAACTAAAATCTAACCACGTTGAAATCTAAAAAGCTATTAACGAGGTACAATAAAAAATGAATGTTCTTACTGCTAGGATAAATGAGGCAGAAGAGAGAATTAGTGATATGGAAGACCAAATGACAGAGAATAAAGAAGCTGAGAAAGAGAGAGAGACAAATAACTATTGGACCATGAGGGGAGAATTCGAGAGATAAGTGATACCATAAAATGAAACAATATTAGATTAATTGGGATCCCAAAAGAAGAAGAAAAAGAGAGAGGGACAGAAGGTTTACTGGAGCAAATTATAGTAGAGAATTCCCCTAATAATGCAAAGGGAACAAGCATCAAAATCAATAAAAATAGGTCCATACCCTGTCATCTAATAGTAAAACTTACAAGTCTTAGTGACAAAGAGAAAATCCTGAAAGCAACTCAGGACAAGAAGTGTGTAACATACAATGGTAGAAATATTATATTGGCAGCAGACTTATCCACAGAGACCTGGCAAGCCAGAAAGAACTGTCATGATATATACAGAACACTAAACGAGAAAAAATATGCAGCCAAGAATCCTATATCCAGTTAGGCTGTCATTGAAAAATAGAAGGAGAGATAAAAAGCTTCCAGGACAAGCAAAAATCAAAAGAATTTGCAAACACCAAACCAGCCCTACAGGAAATATTGAAAGGGGTCCTCTAAGCAAAGAGAGAACCTAAAAGTAGTAGACCAGAAAGGAACAGAGACAATATACAGTAACAGTCATCTAGGCAATATAATGGCACTAAATTCATATCTTTTAATAGTTACCCTGAATGTAAATGGACTAAATGCTCCAATCAAAAGACACAGGGTATCAGAATGGATAAAAAAACAAAACCCATCGATATGCTGTCTACAAGAGACTCATTTTAGACCCAAAGACACCTCCAGATTTAAACTGAGGGGGGTGGAAAACAATTGACCATGCTAATGGACTTCAAAAAAAAGCTGGGGTAGCAATCCTTATACCAGATAAATTAGATTTATCTAATCTTTCATCCCATGGAGTACAAGTATGTTTCACCAAAGAAACATTAAGATGTTTGCTTATAGGGTACTGTCCCATGTGCTGCTGGGAGTTATCTATTTCTAGAATATAAAAATACATATAAAATACACACTTCTGCACTTTCTAAAATCTGATTTCTGAGTTCCAAAACCTACCTGATCCCGAGTATTACAGCCGGATTTTCAAAAGTAAAACAAAAAAACCCCCCAAACTTTACAAATGTAAAATGAGTATATGTCAAAGATTGTATTCACCTCATTAATAAGGAAGCTGATAACTTAGGCTGCTTCAAAGGAGAATTTGAAAAATAGACTTCTAGAGACAAGCAATGCAAGGAATGTTGAAATTTGTGTGAATAGATTAATAAAAAGCTAATGGCTTACAAAGGTAAGAATTTTTACTCAACAGAAATCTATACATTATCAAGTAATTTCAAAATATCCATACTCTGACTAAATATTAAATAACAAAGTCATGTATAGGTGTGTTCTCCTAGATATTTATAGAATCCTTAAACAATGACACTGAAAGGACCTCATCCTCAAGATTTTTACTTCCAGATTTTGAATTTTTCTCCACTGCTTCCCCATCCCCTCAGAAAAAATCTCTAGGGTCACCTGAGTGGCTCAGTGGGTTGAGCCTCTGCCCTCGGCCCAAGTCATGGTCTCAGGGTCCTGGGATCCAGCCCCACATGGGACTCCCTACTCAGCAGAGAGCCTGCTTCCCCCTCTCTCCCTGCCTACTTGTGATCTCTCTCTGTCAAATAAATAAATAAAAATCTTAAAAAAAAAAAAGAAAAAGAATCTCTAAAGTTCATTAGTATCAAGTTAGCCTTATGTGTCTACACCTCTTGCTGCATGTAGTGTTTTGTAAACTAATGAAAAAAGTTAACTCTTGCAATTTTTAAAAAATATTTTATTTGAGAAAGAGAGCACAAGCAGGAGAGGGGGAGAGGGAGAAGCAGGCTCCCTGCTTAGCAGGGAACCCAAAGTGGGACTCGATCACAGGACACCGGGATCATGACTTGAGCCGAAAGCAGATGCTTAACCAACTGAGCCACCCACATTCCCCAACTCTTGGAATTTTCTAAAGGAATCTTGACTTGTACCCTGAAAACCTCTATTTTACTCTTCTGTTTTGAGTCTAGGAAACCAATGTCAAGAATCTCCCTTCATGAAATTTCATCTGCAGTGCCTATATGTTGGGGTGAAATGTTATCTCCTAGATAGCCCCAACATTTTAAAAGCTGCTGACTCCTGGAAAGTGGCCTTTCTTATCACTGTGACCTAAGCAACAGACCAGATTTGCAATGCAAAAGACGGAAGCAATGGCAGTTTTCCTACAAGGGATTGCTAGCCATTGGTTTCATATATCAACTATGATTTTTATTGGTAAGCTTGTTAATGCCATATCAAATAAGACTCATTTTCCAATGTGATCCTTTGGATATGGTCTTAGTTGCATAATTAATTTGTACAGTTATACCCTAGTAAGGACAGACTCCTTGAATAAAAGTAAATTATCGTATCTTCCTTAAAAGGAGAAGCAAATAACCATATTTTCTTTTTTTTTTAAATTTATTTGGCAGAGAGAAAGAGATCACAAGGAGGAAGCAGGCTCCCTGCTGAGTAGAGACCCCCCCATGTAGGGCTGGCTCCCAGGACCCTGAGACCATGGCCTGAGCCAAGGGCAGAGGCTCAACCCATTGAGCCACCAATAACCTAAAAATGTAGTATGAAATTCTTTATTGCAATGAAATATATAAATCTTCTGTGTTTCTTCTGAAAATAGGAATTTGTATGGGCTTGATGCTCTTTCAGTGAGTTCTGTAAGGCAGTAGTTTTCAAACTTCATCAGATTGCTGGACTTCACCCCCAAGAATTTCTCATTTGATAGGTCTGAGTTGGGACTCTAGAATTTGCATTTCTAGCAAGGTCCCAGGTAATACTGATGTTTCTGGCCTGGGGACCACACTTTGGGAAACACTATAAAAGGTATAATGTTAAACAATTTTATGAATATTTAATCTATACACTTATCCTTTCATTTAACAACTTGGTGTTCTTACAACTGTGTTGAGCTGAGAAATAGAGCATACCAAACATGCTGTATCTTTTATAGTATTCCTCTTTTGATAAGGCAAAAAAAAAAAAAAAAGGTATCCAGAGGCTGAATGGGAAATCTCAAGCTTAACACAACAAAAATACCTTGAAATTTGTGTTTTTCTAAGTAGGGCTTCTGACATTGAAGGCAGAAAAGAGTTCTAAGAGCTTTCTTAAGCCATTAACCATTAAACCATTAAAAGAAGCTCCGTGGTTTCCTGAGATGAAGTAATTGGCTGCATATTGAATACAATATAGTATTTAAAAATGAGAATAGTAGAGGGAATATGACTGGAGAGAATCATGGTGGACATGAGGATGAGCTGCCTGGGTTGCTGTTCAGAGAGGGAGCTGTTGCCCATGTGTCAGCGAGCAGCCTTGAGATCTGTGCTGCCTTGTCCACGCACAGTCTTTCCCAGGGTGGCCCATATCCAGTGATCCCAGGTAGAAAGCCTGGCTAGTTTGGCTTAACACTGGATGTTCTGATGAGCCATGCTCCAGAACTCCCCGGTTGGTTGAAGTGTTGTGGGACCTACATCCCCAATTCCTGCTAGTGCCCTCCTCTGCTGCTGCCCTGCTCTCTCCATAGGTATTGATCCCTGTATGCGAACAGTCTCAACATCTGTCCATGTGCAAACTCCATCTGAGCTTAGCGCTTTTATGAGTGAACAGATGTTTTCCTTTTTTTTTTTTTTTTTAATAGACTTGATAAAGTAGCACAAAGCACCGAAAATTATCCTGGTGAGTAGAATAATATTTTGACAGACTATCCAGAGTTAAAAAAACCATTTTACTACCTATTAAGACTAAATATTTCAAAATTACTTGCCATTTTAATAGCAAGAAAGGCCAAGTTCTTGTTTGGATCCATACAATATTTGGCAGCAAAGGGTTCTCAAGTTCTTTTACAAAGTGACATGAATAACCCCACCAAAATGAAGCAAACTTTGTAAAAATTAACATTTCATTACTTTTCTTAAGACTCAGGTATTATAAACAAAGGTAAAATTCAGTTCCCTCAAAACATCTACAACTTGGTATACAAACTCAAATTTTATTCTCCCCTATGCTTCATATTCTGGAGTACCTTTTCTCATTTTCCTGGAAGAAGAGTCCCATCCCATTACCTTGCACACATTTATATTTATAATTTCAGTTTCCCATAGAACTTTTACAAAATTAAGTTCCATTTTTGCGGAGAGGTAGGTAATTGATCATTGCTTATCACAGTTTAGCAAACTAGCAAAGCTCAGTCCCAATAGCCATAAGTATATAGTTTTATACAATTTTACAGGGGCAAGAACAAGTACATCTAGTAGCATTCAAAATTATAACCACTCTGGAAGATCTTAAAGAAGTAAAGTTAGGTATATTGAGTTTGTGCATGGGTTTCAGTGTTTGTTTTGCTTAGAAATTGTCCCAGTATCTGGAGATTATCCAATAAACTGTCTAAAATCAGCCTAAGATTTAGTTAATGAGAGATCTGGGAAATTATGTTTAAGCTGAAACTCTACAGAACATAAGTTGTTTTTTTTTTTTAATTTTTTACTCTCCCTACCCATAGTTTTTGTCTGTCATACTTTACATCCTTTTATTTTGTGAGCTCCTTGACTGATTTATAGTTGTAACTGATTTTACAGCTTTTGTGCTTTAACCTCCATCCTGGTTTTATAAGTGACTGGTCTACTTCTAGTATGTGTATGTACCTGTGAAATTCTTTCCTAACTTTCTTACTCCTGATTGTAGCTTTTTCCTTTCCACTCATAGTATTTCCTTTAACCTTCCTTGTAAGGCTGATTTAGTGGTGAATTTCTTAACTTTTGTTTGGCTGAAAAACTCTCTCCTAATCTGAATGATAGCCTTTCTGGATAGAACATTCTTGGCTTCAGATTTTCCCTGTTCAGCACTTTGCTGCCAGAAGAAGTGGCATGATCTACTCAGTTTTTGCTGAAAAATCAACGAAGCCTTGTGGGGTTTCCCTTGCATGTAACTGTTGCTGTTTTCAAAACTCTATCACTATTTGCTATTTTAATTACTGTGTTTTGGTGTGAACATCCTTGCGTTGATTTTTGTTGGGGAATTTCTTGCCTCCAGGATGTCATTTTCCTTCCTCAGATTAGGGAAGTTTTCAGGTATTTCTTCAAATAAATTTTCTGCCCCCTTTTCTTCTATTTCTGGGAAACCTATAATGTAAATGTTGTTACATTCAATGGTGTCATTCAGTTCCCTTAACCTTCTTCTTTACTCTCTTCTTCAGCTTGGTTGCTTTCCATTACTCTGTCTTCCAGGTTGCTGGTCTGTTCTCTTTCCTCGAACTGTTCCTCTGCTTTTGCTATTGATGCCCTCTAGTGTATCTTAAATTTCAGTTTCAGAGTTTTTCATGTCCAATTGGTTCTTAGTCTTTCTATCTTTGTTGAAGGTCTCACAAGATCCTCCACTCTTTTCTCATATCCAGGGAGTATCTTTATGATCATCACTTGGACTTCTGGATCAGGCGTATTATCTCTTCCATTTAACTCTTTTGTTGTGATTTTTGTCCTGTTCTTTCATTTGGGACATAGTCCTGTTTTCTTATCTTGCAGAGTCAGCTAACTCTCCTGATCTTGAAAGTAGCGCTTTATGAAGAAGAGGTCCTGTAGTGCCCTGCAGTGTTGTGTCCCCTGTTCCCAGAAACAAGCGCTTTGGGGGAGGGGGTCTCCTAGGTGTTGCTGAGCCACATTTGTCTTCAGTCCAGTTGTCTGCAGTGGCTCCTTGACTGTTGTGGACAGGGTTTGCTTCATTAGCTGTTAGGAGACCAGTCTAGGGCTGCCTTATATTTTTCATAATCTTAATATAAGGGTAGTATTAGCTTATTAGATCAATAAACCAATGTAACAAGTTTTTGGAAATTAATAAAAACAAAATCCAACCCTTAAAAATGTGTTCTTTTATAATACTTAACTATGATATAATCACAGAAAAATACATTGCTGTTTTCTTAACCCAGACTATCAAACCAGTCTTACTTACTCAGTAGTTCATCTTGATTATGTGAACTTGAATTTTTATATAACCATGCTTCTGGGCAAGCAGTTTACTTGTTTTGTCTTAAAAGGCTATCATATTTAGAGTTCAGTTTATTTTCTAGAGAAATCTTAGGAATGTTTCACTTATGTAAGTTATTAATCTCTATAAACACAAAACAGACTTCTCAAGATTTTGGTCATTTAATTTATTAATACCTTTCCAAGGTAGGGCAATACTTCAAATATATAGAGTGGGAAGTTAGATCTTTTTTTAAAGAGTAGACACATGGATGCATACCTCACTTATCCTGAGCCACAAATCAAGGTAAACAGAAACTTGTAAGAGCTGTTTTCTTATTTAATGTGTGCAAAATATTTTCTTAATTGACATGAGAACATCAAGGGACAAATTTTTCTCTCCTGACAGAGCAGATGTCTATCATCTTGATAGAGATCACCACACTGTCAAACCATAAAACCAGATTCCTACTGCTGTTACCAATGGGAAATAATGTATTGGCTCTGTACAGACTAGTTGGAACCAAATGTAGCCAAGAACCAGAAGCAAAACAAAAATACAGGCAGGAAACTAAAAAGAGAAACAGAGTCAGGTAGAGTCTCCTGCTGCTTGAAATTCACGCTGGGCACCAAAAAATATGTGACTGGGCTGAAGCAGCACAAGAAATTGTATTTCTTGACCAACAGGGCTTAATTGGCTTTGGCAGGTAAGTGCATTTGGGCATCTCAGTAGAATCTCTAAAGCTGTGGAAGCACAGCTCTCAAAATAAAAACCTGACTCGCCTACAAATGAATACATGTCAATATTTTGATTCAGCCCATTGCTTAATGAAGGAACTAGTCAGATGGTGAGGTGGGCTCAAGAGAGAATTTGAGAAGTATAAACTTATATGTAATCAGATAAAAGAATATTGGAATAAATCTGCTTATAGAGGCAAAAATGGTTAATATCTGATAGGGCAACAGGACTCTAACTTTTTGGATTCTCTTTCCTATGGATAGAAACTTAGAAGTTCACATGTAACTTTGCAATGTCTAGATGCTAATTAAACATCGAATAGCAGATGCTTTCCCTTACAAAATTTTCTGTAAGTGAACCTGTTAATAGGGTTAAAATGACCATCTTTACTTACAAAATTTGGCAACTTTAAGGAAATTCTTTGACTATGGATTTGAATTTGCTCAGGCAGCTTTGGTTACATTATTCAGTATATGTTGGTTTGTGAATTTGTCTGTGAAGGTTCACTTTTTCCCCTTCACAATATCTTGGTCATCAAAATGAAGTGGGCTTAAATTGCCAGGAAGCTCTATTTGACCTATTCAGTACTTAAAACACTCGGGATTCTAGTAGTTTCTCAAAGGCTGTTCTGTGAAACCGCTATGTTGGAATCACCTAGGATACTTGTTAAACAATTCATGGCTAGGTCTCAAGCCTACTGAATCCATCTCTAGGGGGCATGGCCTGGGAATATGCATCCTAAAAATTATTCTAAGTGATTGTTATGGCCATAAAGGTTATAATCACTTGTCCAGGAGAAGGAAAAGGGGCCTGCTTTAAAATAAGTTAATACCAAGAAAGTCTCAAGAAAATAGACCTAAATCATTTTATGCCTCCAGAGATCAAGTCACTGTTTGAGCAAAAAGGGTTATTGTTGACTGACTATTCCAGGGTTATGTACTTAAGGGACCTAGCATTTCACCAAGGTATTGGTTTCCTGACCGCTATTTACGTAATCTTAAGTGTGATATTGAAAGCTCTTGTTGGTTTACAATCTTTAATTTAACCTTCATGTAAAGTTGATAGTGATCTTTGCTGTGGAACAAAACCCCGGCCTCAAAGGAAAGAGGGTCGATTTGTCACAAGATGTGTGTGTGCTGTGGGAGAGATTGAGCAGAATCCTTTTTAAGAAAGATGCTAGCAGATTTCTTCTTCTGTCTTACCTTCTTTATTCCTTGCCAACATAAGATCCAACCATCAGATATTGTGTTTGAATAGAAAATGTCCAGGAGCAGTACTAGAGTTGAGTTGAGCATTTTCATAAAAGCAAGTCAATTGTAGTGGGACATTTATTAATTTTAAAGATATCGTCTTTTATTCTATGGTCTGTATCAAAAATAAGCATTTGCTAAATTAATACTTCATCACGTTTAAAAATGGAGCTCTTACCGCTCTCATCAGCTGTTGGTTTATTGGTGTGGGTGTGTTCAATGGGGAGGGGAATGAAAAGGGGTGGGCAGAGAAGGAAAGATATACATATTAAAGGTTAAACAAATAGAATTATGAAGTGAAAAAGAATGGCAAATCTTATTCTTTATCCCGAGTCATTTAAAAACAATTTCTTCCTGGCCAGAACCTTTAGGCAATAATATCAAGATGATTGCAAATAGTATTTTGAGATCTATTTTACTCGAAAAAATTCATTTTCTTTGCAACAGACCTCCAATTCCTTTTGACTTTAAAATCCCTTTATCAACAGCAGAGAAAAACAGGCTAGGGAATGTGTCTTCAGCAGGAATTGAGGTTTGGGGCAAGAAAAAAATACAAGAGATCTAAAATCTTTCCATTGAACTGTCAAAGTAGTCCTGAATTAATAGGAGCTGAATTTTATTGGCTTTGACCTGATTTTCCTGCTGGAGCTAATCAGTAGAAGGCTGGTAGCAGGAGTTCTGGAGGCTTAGCAGTTTCCCTTAGCCACTTATTAGCTATGCATCTGCTTATTGTCATTTGGGATCCCCAAAGCCCACATACTTCAGAGCAGAGCTTGCTTTCACCATTCTAGCAGCTTCTTCAGAGCACCAGGACCCAGAGATATGTAGATCGTTAAAATAAGATTAAAAAAAGACAAACAACAAAAAACAAAAAACCCGAAGAGGTGGAGCTGCCTTAGACTTGGGTAAGAGAAATGCCTTTTTAGAAGCTTATGCTTTTAGAGGGCCTTTGCTGGAGCCTTACCCAGGCTGTGCCCTCCCTCTAGAAAGTGAGGCTGTAGGTCAAAGGGATGTGTGTACACTGGACCCATGGTCTCCTGGACAGAAAGACCAAGCTTTTCTATCCACCTATGGGTAAGAACTACCACCCCTGCCTTTTTAAGAAATTTCCTGTTGATGAATGACCAATACTTCGGTAAAATACAAAATCCTATACTTGGATGTTACAGCTTGCTGATTGCTGTGAAAGACTCTAAATACTGGCTTTCTGTCTGCAGTGACTCGGTGCAGACTGTAATAGTCCAAGGACCAGCAGGGTTTCAAAGATTGTACTTTATTTTTGTTTGTTTATGTTTTAAAGATTTTATTTATTTGACAGAGAGACACAGTGAGAGAAGGCACATGAGTGGGGGGAGTGGGAGAAGGAGAAGCAGGCTTCCTGCAGAGCAGGAAGCCCAATGTGGGGCTCAATCCTTAGACTCTGGCATCATGACTTGAGCCAAAGGTAGACACTTAACCATTGAGCCACCCAGGTGCCCCTGAAAAATTGTACTTTATATAGTATGTTCTACACCATGCATGGGTCCCCAGAGTCTTCTTCCCCAAGGGATCAGAGCTTGCTTCAGGATCTATGTAGAACTTTTTCCTAAATCTAGATTCTGGAGGCAGACCACACAAATAAATAGCTGAGCGACAGCTAGGGAGGGTTGGGGGCATAGTCATTGTGAATAATGTTTGAACATGTGGGTAGGTGACCACAAAAGTGTGTGTGCCAGGCCTCTGGCAGTGTGGAGTAGAACCAGGACTTGAAAGAGTCAGACATAAGAGGAGAGAGAGAGGTGCCATGCTCTGAGTGGAGATCTTCTAAATGTGAACCTGGCCTTCTAGGCCTTCTAAAATATATTTGGGCAGAAGTGTAGAAAGTATTTAATAGCTTGTTAGATTGATTTATTCTTTTTCTTATTCAGACATAAGGCATATGGACTTTGATTTGTATTCTTGTCCAGGGCCCTACAAGTGTGAAAGGAAAGGTCTGGGTATGGTCTAAATCTTACTTGGCAGATAACAAAGCCCCTTTAATAATTCAGATATTATTAATACATGTCATTATTTAAAAGTCCTTGGGAGAGGGGTGCCTGGGTGGCTCAGTCATTAAGCATCTGCCTTCTGCTCGGGTTATGGGTCCTGGGATCAAGCCCTGCCTTGGGTTCCCTGCTCATCAGGCAGACTGCTTCTCCCTCTCCTACTCCCCTTGCTTGTGTTCCCTCTCTTGCTGTCTGTCTTTCTCTGTGTCAAATAAAATCTTCAAAAAAAGTCCTTGGGGATGCTCCCTTTTTTCTCTGGGGTTTGTACATTTTAAAGACCCTGGGCTTCAGGATTGACCATGTAGATGAGGATCTGCGCTCCTCTTAAGTTGCATATGTTCTCACATGAAAAAATTCATGCAAGTTAAGTTAATCATGATTCTTACTCATCTGTAAATGGGCACGATAACTTTTTATATCTGCTGGGGCTGTGTTAAGATTAAATGTATAATGTTTTTAAAGTGCCTGGTACGTGGTAAATGGTAGCTGCCATTTTTATGAATTTTTCGCAGTTAAACTCATCTTGTAGCTCTTGTTATATTTCCCGGTGTAATTTTAGAGTTAGGGTAGACTGGTGACCTATGTGCCAACAAGTGGAGCTTAGATCAATAAACTTTCTCACTAAGACTGAAAATCTAGTCCTGTGTTGTATAGGACAAAACCAATCACAAGATCTATGTCTGTCAATTTAAGCATTTACCTATGTGGGAAATGGTAATCTTAATTTTGAGTTTGAGGGTTTTGTCTAATTTGAATAATATGCTGCTGATGGAAGTCCTTTGCCTATTCTGGTCTTGGTGTTCTCTGCTTAGCTTTTAAATGGGGATTAAATTTTAACAAACCCTCAATTGTGTGCTTATGTTATCTCAGAATGTTATATCAGGCATTATAAATAATTCCTAGGCAATATTGAGAATGGCTTCAAGCCATTTTTAGAATTGGATGAGAATTATTTACAATACCCTGCTCATACACTCCGCCTGTTGTATGTTCACTATGTGTTTTCCTTAAAATCCTCTAAAACAGAGAGGTTTACCCAGGGGTTTATTCCTGTGCCAAGTCAAAGATGGTGATAAATAATTTTTTTTCCTCTCCAGAGTCTAAATGAACTTGCCGTTCCGTGAATTCACCGTTGTCTAATTCGTATCCAGGTATGGCTCACACCACTCATCTGGAGCTTCTTGTCTCTTCTCTTTTTGTCCACAGTGCCCATCTCTTTACTAATCCTTATCAACCTAGAGAGCTTTCTCTTTCCTTGAAGTTCAGTTTAAGCAGTGCATCCTACAAGTACCTATACTTACCTCTGTTCTGTGTATTGGTTTGTCTCTACCATTGCACTAAGAGCTTATCAAAGACAGAGATGGTCTTGTTAAGTATCTGTCTACACGGACCAAGTGATGGGAAGTATTAACAAGCTCGGCCAGCTGATCGAATGCTGCTCTAGGGGGTCCATTGCTGTGGCGGGGTGAAGGAGAAACCAGGAGAGACTTCTGAATGGACCAAAAGATTAGTAGGGGTCTTTAGCGAAACAGCATATGTTATATAGAGCACATTCTTCAAGGCTAGCTGATTCTGGGGAGTCTGAATCTTTCACTACCTTTGAGCTATCCTGTAACTCTAGAGAGTGAAGTTGTAGAAAACTGATAGTAATGCAAATATCTGTAGACAAGGAAAATATACCATCTGTATGCTCAATTGCCTTCTCTCCCTCCATGGTAGAAGCCAGTGTTGTTACCTCTTAAGTGAATAAATTTTAACATAGCATAAACTTATATATTTGATCTTTGAATTCTCCTTTGACCCGGTTAGAACACCTTTTCTGATTCCTTCATTTGTTAACTAAATATCTTTGACAAGCATGTGTTTTATGTCTGTAGGAGAGTCTCTTTACCTTTTTCCTTTTAAAAATTACCCTTAAATAGGTGTGGAAATCTTCCACTGAGATTATTTAAGGGAAAAAACGCCTAAGGAAAAACAAAGCTTCCCCTCTCATGAAGGAACTAAAGTTCTTTCTAGTTGTGGTATCCTTATGTATACCTTATGTATATAATGTATACCTTATGTATATAATAATAGGTATACCTTATGTATATATGTGTGTATATATTATGTATATAATAATATGTATACCTTATGTATATAATAAATGCTTTATTGTTACTTTGATTAAATAGACAAGTACTTTCAGGTATCTATATAAGGTCCTATGTTAATCAAATGCCCAAATTTCCTCTTTATTTTTTGCCTTCAAAAAGTCAAATTCTTAAAATAGAAAAAAGACCTTTCAGGATATCTTTTATACCTAACCTATATTTGAGATTTCCCAGAAGATCTCTAGAAAATTACAATGATTTGTTTCTATAAAGTAATGCTAGAAATAATTATGTTTGTATAATGACTTACCAAATCAGAAGACATGCCAGATTTCCCTAGGTTACATTTGAATACATAACATGTATTAAAATAAACATTTCAGATATTGTGTTTTTATTGAGAAATCCTAGAGATTGTCCAGTGCCCTCATGGTGCGTGAGTTCCTATTGACCAGAATTTTAGTGGTAGTTCACCTGATAATATTGGGCAAAAACAGTGTTGCCAGTCAACTTCAGTTATTTTAAATGCTTACTTGGAATAAACTTGCTTCTCTCCCCCCAGCTTTATAGAGCCATACATTGTGAATTTAGGCGTACAATGCAGTGATTTTATTACACAATATTTACCACATAATACTTTATTACACAATATTACACAATATTTATTACACATATAATTATCACAATGAAATTAACACAAACATCCCTCACATCACTTTTTGTAGTGAGAACATTTAAGATTTACAATCCTAGCAACTTTGAAGTATATAATGTATTAACTATAGTCCTTCTATAGTTAAGGTTCTATAGAACCTTATAACTGGAAGTTTGTACCCTTTACCGATGTCTCCCTATTTTCCTTACTTCAGCCCGTAGGCAACCACCATTGTTTGCTGAGTTCAGGTGTTTTTAAGATTCCACATATAAATGGGATCATACATTATTTGTCTTTCTCTAGCTATTTCACTTAATGTAATGCTCTCAAGGTCTTTCCATTTAGTTGCAAACTGAAGGATTTCCTTTTTTTTTTTTTTTTTAACGGCTGAACACTTGTGTGTTCATTCATCTATCGATGAACACATCTGTTTCCATGTCTTGGCTGCTGTGAATGATACTGTAACGGACACAGGGGTGAAGATCTCCGATATCATGATGTAATTTCCTTTGGATACATACCCACAAGTGTAATTGCTGGGATTTATGTGGTCCTTCTAGTATTATTTTTTTCAGGAATCTCCATATTTTCCATAGTGGTTACATCAATTGGTATTCCCACCAACCGTGCACAAGGGTTCCCTTATCTCCACTTCTCCAATGCTTACTCTCTCTTGTCTTTTTGATAATCTGCTTTAGTTTGAATGTAGCATTTTTTAGGCCAGGTGATTCTAAATTGGAGAAGCACATCTGACTTACCCATAGTTCTGTAAAAATACAGGTGTCTAAGCTCTACTCCAGAGTTACTGCATTTCATTACTTGACATTATGTAATATCTCAGGATTATTGTACGTCGTAATACAAGATTTCCTTTATAAAAATTCACGTATTTATAAGTCAGGTGTAACATTTGAAAATAGACTCACTCATTACCCTCAGACATGTTACCTAAAAACATGGTTTGCAATGGCTTTGTTTTGTTTGTGGCACACAATCCCAATTCCTTGTTAATCACTTTACTCTGAGCTCTCCCCAGATCTTTTGAAAATTAAAGTAATAATCTCACCTATGTTACCTTTCATCTATGGATTTTGGCTGGCTGATTCTCCCCTGAGTTAGTGGAGTTTGTGTCTTTAACAAAGCTGTCTTGATATTCCAGGTACTTCAAATTATTGACTCTTCTAAGAGTAGTCTTGTGTACAGATGGTGTTGCTTGCCAGTGGGCTGAGTCAGGATTTTCTAGCTTTCTTTAGTCAAGAAGCAGACGGCTTCCTGAGTGTGCTAACTCAAGATTTAGCAGAACATGACTTAATTACATAGGACTGAATGAACTGATGAGGGCATTTTTATTATGGATGTTTGTTTGGAACATTGATTTTTTTTTAATGTTATGTAAGCAAGTTCTTCTTATTCTTAGGCTGTCTGTAACAAATAACTTAGCAGACCCTGCCATTGTAAACACATATGGCACTTTCAAATGATGTCTGATTCTCACCAAGCCCTTTCTGTTCATCTCTACTGGAAATGTGAAACTTACTAAATTTCTTTACTGTTTGATAGTATAGTTTACATATATTCAATAAGAGCATGTCCTTTGTACTGGGAGATGATTGGAAAAATTGGTATAGAGCCAAAGTCTGGCCTGGAATGTCTTGGGAATTGTTCTCATTTAATCAGGTTTGATGGTCACTTTTAAGGGATGTAAAGTAGTCTTATTTAGGGCTTTCTTAGGAGTAGATGCCTATGAAAGCTTCTCAAGGAAGAGTGGCCTGCAAACTAGTATAAATGGGCCCAGCTTTTACAGATAGTAAGGAAGACCAATAACCTCCTGGGAAGCCAGGGGCCTTGATACAGGGAGTCACCCAGATTTATAGATACTGCAGGTTAAGCTTGATGAGTTTTTTGGGCTTGGATTCCAGCCTTGGCATAGTAAATGCTAGAAACGTTAAGTCCAACCTGAAATTCTTTGTAAAAATTTCCCACCAGGGATGCACTTGGGTGGCTCAGTTGGTTGAGGGGCAGATTTGATTTTTGGTTCAGGTCATGATCTGGAGGTTGTGGGATCAAGCCCCTGGGCTCCTTGCTCAGTAGTCTGCTTGAGAATTCTTTCTCTCCCTCTGCCCCTAGTCCTGCTCATGCTTGTGTAGGTGCTCTCTCTAAAATCTTAAAAAAAAAAACAAAACCCCAAAAACAAAAAACTAAACTTTCCACCAGCTTGTTTTGTGATTATTCAATACTATAGAGCTTTAGATTTCCAAAGAAAACTTGAGAAAGCCTCATGCTGCACCTGTGCAAATGAAGCCAAGTCACATGAGACCATAAGGATGATTTTTCTTCAGGATTATTCTTGATCAAGGGAGGAAGAGTACCAAGAAATCGTGAAAACCTAATTGGGCCTTGAAGATTACCAGGGATCTTCAGTGGAAAACTATGCATTATTTAGAATGTTCACAATTATGATTCTATGGGCTTGTTGTCTTTGAGTTACTGTACAACTCTACAGCAATTACTAGATATAAGTAAGTCCATAGAAGTTAATTTGTACTTGTTCTAGTGCAAATAATTCTTGTCCATAGACATGGAGGTGGCTTTGTGCCTTGGAGATTCAACTGATCCCCTCTCCATAATGGAAGAAGCTAGTTTTGCATCCCTTAAGCAGATGTTTCAATATCCCTGATGGGTTTGTATATCTGTCCTTACTGCTCTTTTTGACTCACTTTTAAGGGTTTTGTGACCACTTCTTCTGGTCCCTCATTCATTTGTTAAATCTTTGACGTTGTTAGTATATTAGTTGTAGGAGAGTCAGGATGGTAACTTGCTCTGAAAAAACTACCCTTTAAATATGAGCAAACCTTTCTGCTGGGTAATGAGCCATTCTTGAAGGCTCAAGGAAAGGCTGTCACTAGGGAGCTGAATGGAATTCTTATGAATCAGCTGGTAAAATCCCCTCAAAGTCTTAAGAACCAGTATGTCTGTATCTGGGCATGCTGCCTGATGAGGAGTCCTCGTTACATTTATAATAGTACCTGCTTGGTGTATGCACCCTAATTGGCCCCCACCCCTCCCTGAATTCAATCAGATAGAGGAAAACAAACAAACAAACAAACAAACTTGTAGGTGGTCAGATGGCTTGATGTTTACGTTCAAATTAATTCCACGATTTTATATAACTCCTAAAATAACCCAATGACATTTTTTTCCTCCTGAGACTGTTGGTAACCTAGGTAAGGTAGTTTTAGGGAACTTCTTTCAGCTACTTCTGATTAAAATGACATTTAATAAGCATGTACTGTGTGCCTGGAACTTATAGGTGTGTTATTCCTGTTCTGTAACTTAATCCTAAACAGACCTAAAAGCAAGTCACTCTTACTGGATCCATTTTTAGGTGAGAAAAGTGAAGCTCAGAGCTGTTCAGTTGTTCCAGTTATACAGCCAGTTGAAGGTTGAAGATCCTCACCCTTCTCTTTCATATTAGATTCAATATATTCAATTCATATTCTGGTCAATTTTATTTTTATGCAGTTCTTATAACAGTCCTATGAGTGAGGGGTTCTTTAGCCCCATTTTGTAGGTGAGAAAAGCAGAGGTTAAATAAATGGTCATTAAACATCACAACACAGTTTGTGGTCAGTGTACATGGGTTTTGTACATGGTTTTCTGTTGAATTAGCCCCGTTTTCTCCTTGTGTGCACATGTGATTTGCCTATTTTAAATCTGCACAGCTGCTTGAACCTGCTTTTCCCATGCAGTGGGCATGTGATTTCAGGTGCTTGGCATGCCCGTTTAATGTTTGGGGTATTTGGCCGTCCCTGTTGCAGTTGGCATATTTTCTTTGAAGAGATGCAGAAACACGCTCTTAAGGGCACTTGGGAAGCTGCTGTTTTAGGAGGTTATTGTCCATATTTATGGAAGATTTAGAGAATCTAGCTGACCAATTAAAACTATCACAAAGATGAGCTCAGAGACCAAGGCCTTCTACAGGAGGCGTGATTCCCACTTTTGGTTTTTGCCTCGTTACTCAATATACTTACTAGCCTACCCCCCACCCCCCAGCCCATTACCAGTTTCCAGCACACTCCATCCATGCCTTGCTCTGGCCTTCTGGCAAAATCAGAATCACAGCTCTGTTGCTCCAGAGCTAATCTTGGTCTTGTTCTGTAATGACTTCCTCGGTGTGTTCTTGGCTGCCTCTAGCTTGATTTCAGCTGGTTTTTGTTCACTCGGTGGCAGATTGTTAAATAACACGTGTTTCTTATGTACCAAGTTCCTCGACCATGTGGCATCTGACATTTTCATTACTGCTTGTCACAAACTTCAGTGTCTGCGGTTGTAGTCCTTAGCTATTAGTTCAGTATTTACTTAATGCTGGGTCTTCACTCTAGCACATGGAGACATTGCCAGGCCTTGGGGAGTCAGAGCTGTCATCTTTCTTGCTGCTGCTGTGTGTGCGAAAGCTGGAGCTCTTTTCCTCTCTTTGGCACGGGAACACCGAAACCCGCCCCCACCCCAGCCTTGCTGCTGTAAGAGGACCAAGGCCGGGGGGGGGGGGTTTCTCTCTCTCTCTCGAGGTCCAGCCTCTTAGTTTCTGATTTGTGAATGCACTACAGGCACTCTTGTTCCAGCAAGTTCCAACATCAAGCTCTCTTCTCTCTCCTCCCTCTTTCTTTTAATGTAATGGCCATTACCCCATGCATTTCTTTTCACCAAAACCTGGAACTCCCCTTATTTAAGCTTTTTATCTAGTTGGTAGTAAGCCCTGCCAAATTATCCTAGCATCTCTCTTCCACCCTCATCCTGATACTCATCACCAAATTTTCCATTTAATTCCTCAATATTCATAGCCGTTTGTCCAAGAATTACATACAGACAGCACTCCATCCCTATGCTTTCATGTGGTGGCCCATCACCATATTACATTCTAGAAACATTTGCTCAAGTGGTAGGGGGTATCCCAGTCATGGTGTCCTAGTACTTCTTAGGCTTTGAATTTCACAACACTGGCAGCTCTGTTCTGGTGAAGGGAGCTGGGCCTTGTTTGACTTTGAGACCATTTTCTCTCATTCTCTTATGGCCTTGAGAATATATATATATACATATATATGTATATATATATGTATATATATATATATATCTCTTAAGTCATTGTAGTTCAGCTTTTCCTTACTTGAATCTGTTTTGCTTTTTGGCAGGGTGGGGGGGAGGGGTGTTTGCCTCCTAAGCAGGAGGAACTCTAGTGATTCTCCCAAGCAGGTCTGACTGCTCTACTAATCAGAGAAATTAAAGTCAGAGTCAAATTGAAAATCCTCTATGCCTCCCACCTGCTCATCATTCCTACTGGGGCAACCCCATTCATTTCCCTTCTGGATTCCACTTTTGTCCTTGGAATCTTCCATAGAGGTGAGATGTGGGGAGCAGTACAAGACTAGGTAACTCAAATTGGATTCAGCCTTCGGGCCTTATGCTCTTCCCTAGTAGTGCCTCCTTTGGGTCCGTTCTATAGCCCACTGTCAGATGCAGCTTCTTAAAATGTCAAGCACTATGCTGCCTTCAGAAGCTGTGGAAGCAGCTCATTACATTCAGAATAATGGCCACATTTCCTGGTCTCTCCTCAGAGCCTCTGCCTGCCCCATCTCCCACTGGTTACCTCAACTCGCCTGTGCCCAGCTGGACTGCAGGAACACTGCTCCTCATTACTGGAGATTGGCCGCTGCATTATTCAGGAGCTCTGCTGCGGGTCTATACCTTTGTGTTTAGTGAAGTGGTTCTGCGCTCTGTGGGGTGCGAACACGAAAAGGTTTTATTTTTATTCAATCATTGCTTTAAACCATGTTCTGTTCACTGAGTCTTTTGTCCTTTGGTATCTGGGAATGGCAGTCCATTCACTTTATGAAAATCTAGACCAATCTAATTTAAAACCCCAGTGTCCCTCCCCCCACCCCCCACCAGTTCAGGGCTGATCCGCGGTCGTGGGGATGCCCACCCGCAGCAGGAAGCTGAGTGGTCTGCTCTGTCACTCCCCCTCCTCTGGGGAGGCTGCAGGGATAGTTCCCTGGGGCTGACGGGGCTGTGGCTGGGCCTTTCCTGGCTGTTGCTGTTCTCTGCCCATTATAAAGCGTCTCTCACACCCTGCTCTGTAAGGACCTCTGCTTGGTGTAATTCCCTCCTCAGGAGGACAGGTGAGAGCCACCTCCAGGTGGTCTATGGTGTGTGAAGGATTCCCCTCTCGTGTGGACTTCTAAGCCTCTACGAAGACCTAGAAATCACACCCCGAAGCCAGTCGTTGACGCCATCACTGGCAGGCAGAAATCCAAGTATGTTCTTGGAATTGGCTGTTCGTGGGTCATCTCTCTACTCAGAATAGCAACAGAGAAAAGAATTCTTAAAAATAGATCCCAGAGATGTATTTTGGGGTGTGCAGCTAGCAGTGTATTTGATGGCTTAGATTTCGTCTTTGGCCAAGTTAGCTGAGAGGACCAGGGAAAGGAGAGACTTGGCATAGTCATTCTTCCTTTGTGTGGGGAAAGGAGTGCCTTCTTCTGCTGAAAAGCACTGGAGCAGGGAAAGCCAAGACCTGGGTTCCTGAGGACCACCTTCTTAGGTTGTAGGAGCATTTGCTCACATTCTCGGATTTTTTTTTCACCTCCATTCTTTTCCCAAAAAAGTTAATCTAGCCTTGCCTTTTTCTTACATGGAAACCATCTTTTTCCCTCTCCTCCTCTTGCAGATGGCTAAAGTTTATTCAAGGTGTTGGGTAAGGTCCCAGTAGAGTACAATCAATCAACCTTTGTGCCTTCTAGGGTCCTTTCAAGTCCTTGTGATGCTTTTTTAAGTTTTTAAAAATTTTATTTTAGCATTAACACAGTAAAGTTGTCTTTTCTGATGTACAGGTCTATGAATTTTCATACATGTATATTTTCATATGACCACCACCTAGTTCCACCACTTAAAAACAAACCTCCCCAAAACCAAAACAACAACAACAACAACACCCACCAAAAAAACCCAAAAGCTCTCCCTGTGCCATCCCTTTGTAACTACATCTCCCCCCACAACCCTTTGTATCCCCTGATCTGTCACAGTCACTGTAGTTTTATCTTTTCAAGACTATGATCCAAGTGCAATCATATGGTATGTGACATTTTGAGACTAGCATTTTTCACTTGGCATAATGCCTTGAAGAAACTTCCAAGTGGTAGATACCATTATTTTGAGATACAATTGACATAAAATATTAGTTGCAGGTGTACAGCATAATGACTTGATGTATATACATATCGATATGATCACCACAGTGAGTCTAACGTCTGTCACCACACTGTTACATGTTATTTTATTCTTATGAGAATTGAAGATTTGCTTTCAGCAACTTTAAAATATACCATACAGTATTATTATAGCCGTATTGTTTATTTTATCCCCAGGACTCCTTTTATAGCTGAAAGCTTGTACCTTTAACCACCCTCCACATTCCCTTCCTCTGGCAACCACCAATCTCTTATCTATGAGTTTTTGTTGTTGTGCTGTTTCCAGAATCCACACGGAAGTAAGCTCATATGGTGTTTCTTCCCCTGTCTTATTTAACTTAGCATAATTCCCTCTCAGTATATCCATGTTGTCACAAATGACAGGATCTCCTCCCTGGCTGAGTGATATTCTGTTTGTATATATACACCATATTTTCTTGATCCATTCATCTATCAACACTTAGGTTGTTTCCGTGTCTTGGTGATGGTAAATGATGTGGTGATGGACATGGAGGTACCACTCTCTTTTACATTAGTGTTTGTTTCTTTGGAAAAACACCCAGAAGTGGACTTGCTGGGTCATATGGTAGTTCTTTTTAATTTTTTTGAGGATGTCCATACTCTTTTCCATAATGGCTGCATGCATCAATAGTTCATTTTTATTCGTTGCTGAGCAGTATTCCATGGTATGACTGTAACAGTTTCCTGGTGGTACTCTTGGGACTATGAGTCCTTTCTCTAGGGCTGGATCCTGGTTTTCCTCTGAACTCAGTATAGATCTTGCTCAGCAGTAATCATTGGCTAATCCTAGTCCCTAACTTTCTCTTCATTGAAGCAGCAAGTATAGCCAATGAGAGTTTTGTCCTTTATCTTTGTAGCTTTCTTTCTAGTAAGATGTGATTTTGCTCACTCCAGTTTAATGCTTCCCTTGTTCAGGGACTCAGGGCAAGTTCTAGACAGACTGTAGACCATATACAAGTCTGCCCAGTGTGGAGTTTGGGGATTTTTAGAACTCCAAAGGGATTTCAATATTTCATGAGAACTTGTAGCATAGGTCAAGGATTCTATATCCCAGAACTCCATTCCAAACCAATCCAGGCTCTCTTCCTAGGCTCCTGAGGTCACCACTTCCTCTTAGATGAGTCTCTTCTGGACCTTTCAGGGCATGTCCCAGTTGTGGGTGACTTTAGAGTAATAAAATGGGTAATAGTGCCTACAGTAAAAGCACTTTAGTCTCATTTAATCTCTATTACAACTTTATATGGAGGAGGGAGAGACTGGAGTTGACACTTAATCAGTGCCTACTATGTGCCAGGCATATCAGATATATGATAACATTTAGTCTTAGGAACTTTATGGAAGAGGATTCTTCTTTTCAATAGGAGTACCCTGCAGCTCAGAGGTTAAACAAGTTGCCTAAAGGCAGTTAGGAAATAGTACATTAGGATTCAAACTCAGGTTGATCAAACTCCCTCCATCATGCCCTTTGCAAAAACAAAGGGATCTAGAAAGGGAGAGGTTTACAATTTATATGGTGCCTGTATTAGTTTCCTTTGCTCCTGTGATAAAATAACTCAAGTTGGGTGGCTTTAAAAAAAAACAAAACAAAACTGTTTCATGGTTCTTAGAAGCTGCAAGTCCAAAATCAAGGTATTGGCAGGGAATGCTTCACCCCTCTTCCTGGCTTCTGATGGCTTGCTACCAGTCTTTGGCATTCCTTGATTGGCTCTGCAGGACTCCAGTCTGTCTCGTTGCATGGCATTTTCCTTGTGTGTATTTTCATATGGCCATGGGGGCACTGCTCAGACTGGATGAGGAACCCACTCCAGTATGACGGCATTTTAAGCGTTTATATCAGCAGTGACCCTATTTTTAAATAAGGTCACATTCTGAGATGCTGGAGGTTAGAACGTAAACATTTATTAGGGGGATGTGATGGACACAATGCCTATTGTGTATTGGGGTTCATACTGGATATTTAGACAATTGGAAGTAACTATCCTTACCTTCCCAGGGTTTTTTGTTTGTTTGTTTTGTTTTTTTGTTTTTTTGTTTGTTTGTTTTTTTCTCCTGTTAAACTTGGCTAGCTCACTCTCTGGAGCATTTTATTTTAAAGCAATAATTTCAAAAACTTTTCTGTAAGAGCCCCAGTAGGAATTATAATGTCCATATTCTAGTATAAACCTTGTAATTGAGAAAATGGTTGAAAAAGTCCATGCCCTCTATGAATAGTCCTCTGCATAGCAGTGTAAAGTTAGATTAAACTTTGTAGTTTTCAGACTTCATTGTTTAGATGTCTACACTTTGTCTAATCCTTTCTGATTTTCAAAAGAACTCCTTTTTGAGCACATGCTTTGTGACTCTTGATCTGTCAAGCTTAAAATGGCAATAAGCTGTGGCTGCTATTTCATTATTTTTTACAGCATATGGAAGGAACTTAGAATTTTCTAAACTTTCTGTGTCTGAGAAGAGGGAGAAGACTCACATGGGGCATTTTGATCACATATCTCAATGATTGTCATTGAGATTTTTTAAAAATCCATTTTCTTTTTCAATTACACAATGCTATTAAAAAAAAAAAAAAGACATTTAGGGGCACCTGGGTGGCTCAGTTGGTTGAGCAATTGCCTTTGGCTCAGGTCATGATCCCAGAGTCCCGGGATCAAGTCCCGCATTGGGCTCCCAGCTCCATGGGGAGTCTGCTTCTCCCTCTGACCTTCTCCTCTCTCATGCTCTCTCTGTCTCTCAAATAAATAAATAAAATCTTAAAAAAATAAAATAAAAAAATAAATTAAAAAAACATTTATATAAATTGTTACAGATATTCTCTAACAGTTAATTGGCTATTTCCTTTTTAAATTCAGCCTTCCCCTAAAAACACATCTTGTAAACTATCCCATGTGACTTACTGCCATGTCGAATTTGAAATTCCAACTCCCTGGACAAAGGATCATGCCTAATACACCTGCCTTACCTGTTCATCTCAATATTTAATACAACTATACATTTCACACCTACAGTGCCTAAGTACCAATTCCCGTTTTTGTAAGAATTAGCCACTAGTCTTTTCTAAAGATCTTGGTAAGGAATATGCTCAAGAGCATTAAAAGCCTATCTGATATTTTCAACAGAAAATCCAAGGTGTGAATATGAAAAAAAAAAAAAAAAGTATTTAAAGCTCCTTTTTTTTTTTTTTTAAGTGGAATGACTTTAAAATGTCTAATTGTCTAGTTCTTAGTACATGTGTATCCTTGTCCTTACAACAGAATCATCAGAAGCAGATGTAGGGTGTTCTACATTAGACCGATCTTAGGACCATTTTCTCCTCTGGTTGATTTTTGACCAAACTTCTGTATGGTAATGGAATATCCCAGTGCATTACAATCTTTAGGAGTTTCTTGGAGATAAAGGTATTGCCATTTCTGAAATCTTTTAAGGCAGCTTGAAACAAGTCAGCTATGTTTTTAAAGATACAGTCAAGAGAATGACCTAGAAATAAGAATTTTAGCATCTTAAGGTTTTATTTTTACTTGCAGAACATTTGGAAATTCTGTGTTTAATTACTGCTGCTCTATTTGTATTTGGCTATTTATACCGTTAGGCCAGAATCCCAAAATATTGGGCCTCCGTATTTTATTCATCCAAGAACTCCTGGAACTAATAGAAAGACAGGATGGTTGTTAGAGACTCTGAAGCCATACTGCCTGCTGCTAATCATGTGACCTTGGGCCTCTGTCTACCCTCCTGAGGATTTAGTTCAATGAGTCTGTCAAGTTCTCAGACCAATGCTTGATACGCAGTGGATGCTACTAGAGTCTTACTATTTTTCCAGGCTGGCTTCATTCTTATATCAGCTATGTGATCTAGGGCAAATCTTTTAAACTTATGTAAAAAGTAAATAATAAAACCCAAGTCACAAGCTTTTCATGAGGATTAAATTAGACATTTTATGTAGAAATCCCAAGCCTACTGCTTCTAACTATGCTGGACTGTCTATGTACTCTGAGGGTTTTATTCAACACCTTCTGGTGACCAAAATGATTAACATGTCTTCAAAGGCTCTTAAAACTCATTGTTCCTTCGGAGTTGTTTAGATACTGTGGACAATCTAAATACTACTACTAGTTTAACATGTTGGTTGTTATTACTGTAATATATCATATATATATGTAGCATTGAAGCATATCCAACCACTTCTTATAGTTCAAGACATAATCAGAGAGTATTTCATCAAACCATAAAGTATCAAAATCTCTTGAGTAAACACCAAGTAGGAGACAATATTGTTAACTTTAATATTTTCCTTCTAAGATTTATGGCTTAAGGAAACCACTTGCTGTTAATAAACTAACAATCTGGGTATATAAACCCCACCCATGACTTTCACAACATTAGGGCTTTTAACTTCAAAATATTGTCATGTAGGGGTACCTGGGTGGCTCAGTTGATTAAGTGTCTGACTCTTGATTTAGGCTCAGGTCATGATCTCAGTGTTGAGATCAAGCCCCCTGTTGGGCTCTGTGCTAGGTGAGGAGTCTACTTAAGATTCTCTCTCTTCTTTTCCCTCTGCCCCTCTCCCATTCATGTACACATGCATTAACTCTCAAAAAAACCCCACAAAGCCTTAAAACTATTGTCACCTAAAACTAATAGGAAAGTGTATGCCAACTACACAATTTTTTTTAAATTAAAGTATATCTTTGTGCTTTCCACTGGGGTGGAAAAGTAATAGTCAAAATATAGCCTAATGTTTTATTGAAAAGGAAGAGTTAACATATTCTGTAGTTTTCTCTGAAGTTTATGAGAACTGCCTACATCCTTAGGAACAATTTGAGGACATTATAAGACAAACTGAGCTGAGGTGATAATATCAAGTTTGGAAGGTAATATTATTTATCATTTGTGAGTGTAGTAATTTCAAAAGAGTGCTATAACCTTCTTTTGTGTTTCTAAGCAGCCTGACTCTTTCAGTTTTGGGGTTTCCTGGTTCATTACGTGATCATCATTCCATATGGTGGTGTTATCTTCCAGCTCATATTTTTATCCACCAGCACTAGCTTGTTGCCCATTTAATGATGCAGAAATTCAAATTCATGGATGGCAGTTTCAGATGCTAAAACACCATTACAAATCCACCTAAGGAAAATGAGGAAAAGAACATTTTTGCATTCAGGGCAAAATGAGTCTTTATGCTAAGGAAAAATTCTTGGTCCTCCTCGGTTCCCATACCATATAAAAACACCCAATTATAGCATGCGTAAAATAAGGATTTTAGGGTTTCTTAGCCTAATCTGAATTGAATTAAGGGAGGAATGTATTTTAAGTCCAGCCATGTGTGTTACGTTTACCATTTTGCCATAAACCTCTCATTTGTCAGAATGATTCAAAGAACAGAAGTGTTTCTGCAGGTATCCAAGCACTTCCCCCACCCAAGATTTTTTTAAGCCTCAAAATTAAGTTCTCTTAAATCCATCCCTGATTTTCATGCTTTCAACATTTGGCACATGCTAGATTTCCTTAAATTGAAGATGACAGAATCTAACACATGAGTTTAGCAATCTTGGTGTGTTAAGGACAACACAGAACCATACCAAGTTGTGTACTCCATCACTGAGCAGAATTCTAAACCCTTGGTATGAAGTTGATGAATCTCAAGTCATGCAGCCTGGATGGGGACCTTTAGCCATATGACCACCATCCTCAGTCTTTGAAACCATTACCAAGCAACGTTTCAGTTAGGACTCTTCAGATACAGGAAGGTTGCCCCGTTCTTTTTTTGGTAGGCTGGAGAGCTGTGCCCGTGACTGCTCAAGGGGTGCCTTTTCAGAAAGAGGTGAATGGCGTTTTCTGTAAATTAGATTCCCAGCTTCCCTTTCTCATTACTTCTGTCTGGGAATTAGTCTTTTTCACACGGTAGGTTGTATTACTTATATGTTTTAAACTTTGCTATGGGTTCCTTTGTGGGATTGAAAACCGATTCTTACTATTTCTCACTATTCTTACTATTTCAATTTACTATTCTTCATATCATATTTCAATATACTATTTATTATTCTATATATATTTTTAAAATATATATACTATATATTTTTAAATATATCTATACTTATACATAAGTATATATAAAATATATATCTTTAAAATATATATACTATATATTTATTATACTATAATAGTATATTTCAATATACTATTCTTACTATTTCTTTCCATTCTTACTATCTCAATTTATTATTGACCCTCTGCTCTAGCTCTTTGTCTTGGCCAGTCGATATCCAAACTGCTAGAAAAAGGTGTTAGTAAGTGATGAAGTGGCATAGCCACTGAGTGAATAGATATTTTTTTGTAAGTGTAATGGTCACCCTTGTTTAGCTAAATAACTAGGTCCCAGACATCTTACAAATGGCTGTTTTCAAAAGTTAGTGATAAGAAAAAAGTTCAGGCATCCTGATTTGAATAGGCTATTGGGGCCATCCTTTGTTCTTTTATATTCTAGCACTGCTAACAGAAAGCTCAGATCCTGTAATAGACTTCACAGTTTTTATTCATGATACAAAGCCATGCTTCTAGGTATTTCCAGATGTTTTAATGTTTGGAAACATACAAAATGTGCTATTTGTCAATATTTAAAATCTATACTTTTTGTCACCTGGAACATATATATACATGGGCAGGAAAAGTAGCCCTGATCTTTATTGGTCAGCTGCTGTAACCTCTGAAGGCTAAAATCTAGTGACCGGGAGAAAGAACTTGATAGAACAATTTTTAATTTCTGCCTCTAGCGCCAACTTGCTGGAATATCAGATATTGGTAACAAATCCTCTGTGCCTCCTTTTTTTTTTTTTTAAATCTCTGGGTGGCAAGCACATATCCCTTTTCCTGCAGGTCAGCTGCAGATTAAATTAAGCCTGAGGAAGTAGCTGGATGGTTGCCCTGAAGTCACCAGGCAAGTAAGAAGTTCAGTTTACCCACCAAATATACCAATCAGAAAGCCAAATGGCATTACTTTGCTCTCTTTGCCTCATTCTTTTCCCATCTAGACTTCAAAAACTTGTATTGGAAGAAATGAAATGCTTCCTTAGTGAAATCAAGAATATTTGTGTATGTGGGCATAACTTCTCAGGTTAACGCTCATCTTTGAGTGGTATCTAAGGAAAGAGAGGAGTCAACATAGATAATATATTTTAGAGTATGAGCAAATGACTTAGGTAGGTTGAGGGCAGTTATTGGCTGGGAGCTCGGAGTATTGGTTTTTCACAGGTGTGAGTCAGAGGTACAGTGACAAGAATCACAGGGTAATCCATCATGATATTCTCTTTGTGCACTGGTCAGGAACATTTTATGTATCTTTTATAAAGTCTGCTATGTCCGTGTCATTCACAAACACAGATTAAGCATAAAGAAATGCAAGGAGACCTGTTCACTTTCTTGTGGACTGCTGATACCCTGGGTTACATAGTATTTGAGTAGAATGATTCAAGGGTCCCTTCACAGCCAAGGAGAAGACTCAGTTGAATTTTGAATGTTCCATTGTGCAGTTTATGCATTTCAGTTTTGACTCAAGCCACCCTCAGAATAGTTTCTCCTTCCACTCTTTCAGAAGAAAAGGCAAGAGTTTTTAATATTTCTAAAAATGTGACATGGGCAAATACTGCTTCATTGTCCTCTTCCTAGTTAAGTGCATGAACTTGAGTCAGCAGCCTTTTCTTGCATCTGTCATTTCAGAGTTTTCATCTGAAATTCTTTCCACTGAATCTTTAGTGAAGGTGGACTGACTTCAGTTCTACATATCATTGTGTAGGTTTTCTCCAAATGCCGAACTTCAGACTAACCTTATTCATTCTCAGTCCTATCCCTGTGAAAGAGTCTTGCTTCTTTGCTTGCTTTCAAGGTTCAAAACAACCCAGTTGTTAAAAGCTATCCTTTTCTTTGATCTTGGAACATTTTCTTTCCAGATCATCTCATGTGCTCTGTAACACTATGAATTACCTTCTAACCTGTAGGTTTCTTATGACCCATATGGTCAGTGGTTATTTTTCGTACTCAGAAATCAAATATCTCTTTATAGTCTTCCTTAGCTAAGTAGCTAAAGCATATAGTCAGTACAGAATGATGTAACTTCAAAAGAGAGTAACAGTGGTCAGATGAGGGCCACATGGCTCTCTATCCAAGGTGTCATTATGTTATTACTATAGCCCATGATATACCTCCCTATTCTGTTCAGCACTTCATAGACTTGGAAAGGCTGACTCATGCTAATCAAAATGGCAGGACACTGAAGTATATAAACCATATGGAAAACTTAGAATGGGAATATGCTTTTTTCATGATGGAGAGGAATACATCTACCACCTTCCCTGAGAAGTGGGCCTTACTAGAGTTGCCTAGTGAGTGGAGTGAAAAGGCAGCCTTAAGACCTATTTCAACAAAGCTATTCTAAACCTGTTGAACCCATCCATCATTACAGATTACTAGGAGAACCAAAAAGTGGGTTTTTTATGGGACTGGATAAAGTCAACTTTAGGCTCTTCACCATCCTGCCCTATTCATGAGGCTGACTGTCTTCCTTTTGTACATTTTTTTTCTCCAAATAGGGTACAGTTTTATTCCTGCCTTAAAAAATCATAAGCCTCTTACAAATCTGCTTTCCTTCTATTGTATTCAGGTCTCTCTAGCTTCCTGAGAGACAAATTTTAGAGAATCTCCTGGGGGTACTACTACAAAGGCTGATCTTGTTTATTGTTTATAGGCTTATTCAATTCCTGAGTGGGTAGCTGATCTTGATGTCTCCATAGTCCACCAACATATAATTAAATACTAACATAATTATTTGCAGGTTGACAAAACACATATACTTTCTAACCAACTTCTTTAGTGTTTTGTAAAATAGAAAAATGAAGGTATTTGATGCAAATACTTTATAGTAGTGAAATTGGAAAATATAGAAGCTCAGCTATAATTCTGTAGATCATTAGTCATTAACCAAGTAAACTTGTTTTGTGGAAATTCCTTCAGTGTATCCCAACTGCTAATTATGCAATACAAATCAGACAAGGAATTCATTGTCTTATGGAATAATCTAACATATTTTGAGACTCTAAAAGTGTTAGAAAATCCTTTCTTATTGAGGTTATTGGGTAAAAGCTTTAGATTCACTTATGAGGGTAGTTTTCCATGACTCTTGTAGGAGAGAATTTTCCTCTGCCCTTCAAGATTCTTCTAGCTGGACTAAGAATCATACTGACATAAGACAGACTAACAGTAGAAAATTAAAATTTTGTACATGGACTCCACATAGACATGGACATTCCAAAGACAGACAAAATGAGGTATGTCACTTTAAAGAGAATAGGATTTTCTACTGTCTTCGATCTCTGTGCCTTTCACAAAACTTCAAATAACTCTATGTTGGGACAAAGCATCCAGAGGTTTACAACTTCTGTGTTCTGTAAGAGCCACTATGAGGAGGTCCCCAGGAAGAATTTGCCATTTTCAGTGGAAAATGAGTGGTGGTTACTAATTATGATGGCTGTGTACTTTGGATCTGGATTTGCCATACCCTTTTATAGTAAGACACCAACTGCTTAAGAAATAAGGATGTTTTAATTCATTAAACAGATGTGGGAAGGAGCATTTTAAGAGGGGTGATCTCTTTAGAAAATGGACCAAACTCTTGATTTCATACTAGATATGTTTGTTGATAAAGGCATGAATCCTTAATGTCTCTCTTCTAAAACATGAAATGTAGTTTACTTTTTTACATGGGAAATATTCCAGTATTTGGTCAAAATGTGTGTGTGATTTAGCTTGTTTCTTGGTTTTAAATTTTGAGATTTTTATTTAATTTTTGATCATTAGGTCAGATCTTGTTGGTCATTTTTTATATTAAAAAAATTCAAATTGGAGTCCCTAGGTGGCTCAGACAGTTGAATGTCTGACTCTTGATTTCAACTCAGGCCATGATCTCAGGATGGTGGAATCAAGCCCCACAACAGGCTCTGTGCTAGGTGTGGAATGTGCTTGAGATTCTCCCTCCCTCTGCATCTCCCCACTATGCTCACCCTGGTGTGTGTGTGTGTGTATGTGCGTGCTTTCTCTCAAATCTTTAAACAAACAAACAAACCAAAAAATACAAAACAAAACAAAACAAAAAACTTAGGATAATGGGGGTATAAAGGTTTGGGACCTGAAAGGGAAAGAATGCAATTTATAGGAAGATGAAAAAAAATTTGGTATTTATTTGCTAGCCCTTTCACAAACAATAGGACAAAGAGGATTTTGAGTACGGTGGCCTTGTGGTTTCCTCCCTGTCTACCATATGTAATTCACATCATAATGTAGTTCTCTATGCTAGAAGCTCTTTTCTTGGATCAGGCAGTCGTGGGGGAGGTAAAGAGCTTTTCTTGCATCTGCTGTATTTTGATTGCTTTTAAATAAAAAATAATTTTCATGCTGAGGTGTCCCTTCTTGAGATAGCCTGCCCTTGGCCTCTACACTCATAATCACTTTTCTCTTTCAACCACATCTAGTATTTTTCCAGTTTTCCTAAATGTCAATGCCTAGAATTGAGCAAGTATATCATTTTGTCTGCAAGTACCCTCTTTTGATTTCAAGGCTCCTGTGTGTATGTATGTATGTGTGTGTGTGTGTGTGTGTATTCAGTACATCACACTGTTGGTACATTACAAAACTGATGAGCTTAAACACAAGGTACTTTTTACAAATCCTGATGACAAACCGAGTTGCCCTGTCCTAAACAAGCACACAAGATTCCTTTGATTCTAGGTGCGATATTTTCCGTGTATCCTTGTTATGTCCTTTTATTGTGTGGGTTTGGCCTTACTCTCTCAGGATCTTTTTAAATTCTTATTTCACTATGTAGTGTATTTACCTTGTAAAACATAAGGAGGAAAAAATAACAAAAAAGACCCCGGTCTTCTATAGCTCAAAATAAGACATTGATAAAAATATTATATTCTAAAAGTCCAGATAGAGGATATGGTGTCACAATATAGGGTTATATTTCATTAGTTTACTTATTCAGTGTTCACAGAAGCCTGGTACATGTTAGGCATTGTGCTAAGCCTTGTGGAGTCTTGGTGAATAAATGAACAAGGTCTTAGCTTTTATGAAGCTGAAATTTTCATGGAGGAGATGGAAAATAGTGTGGTAGAAAACAGGGATTGGGTAAAATGTGACTGAGTTGGGTAGGTGGCCATCTAATTTAGAGATAGTTTCTGAATAGGTGGCATTTAAACTAATGCCTTCAGTTTGACAAGGAGTCAACTATTCAAAGAGCTGTGAGAACATTCCAGGCAGAAGGGAATAGCAGATGCAAACAGGAAGGAAGGAGCTTGATTAAGAATAGAAAGTCACTAGCATGACTGAAGCTTAGTGAACCAGGAGAGAAGTAGGTGGGGCAGACCACGTAGGACATTGTAGATCACAATATGGAGTGTAAGTTCTTTTTTTTTTTCTTTCTAGATTGCCGGTAGCTTCTGAATAAGTCTAATACTAGTAAATAATCTAACAATACTACTATTTAAGCCACATTTCTCCATGGCGTTCACAAGAATATCATGAGAAAGTAACAGATGTATGGCAGAATCCTAGTTTACTCTGTAGAGTTTTTCCTGACACATAATTCAAAACATTAAAAAAAATCCCTTTAATATTTTTAGTCAATTGTTAGCTTGCTCAGATCTTTAAAACAACTCGATGAATCCATTATAGAATTTTATCAGGGATTAGAGTCAAATTGAACAGTCTATAATTTCTAGAAGCTGGTTTTGAAACTTGAGCCAAAAATTTTTGCATCTTCAGTTTATTCAAATTTCTTTCTCCCCTGATTGCACAAAGATGACCACAAATAGTTCCTGATTGAACTTACAAGATGGTTCAATACTTGGCAAGATAATTCACTCTATTTAGAGTAACTAGATTTTATCTCACTACAAATATATCAGAATGTGTTCTGGTTCATTATTCTTTAAGTCTGGAGGCACATTCCCTTAAAAAAGAAGAGGGGAGCAGAATAATGAACTGGCTCTGTCCCCTCTCTCATTTGGCAACCTCATGTGTCCCAGTAGTTCACGTCATGGCTACCAGGCCAATGTTCCCTCACCTTGTGTTAAGCATTGCTAACATGATACCAAACAAATGTCCTCTTAAAGATAGCAGCACCGGGGCGCCCAAGTGGCTCAATTGGTTAAGCGGCTGCCTTTGGCTCGGGTCATGATTCCAGGGTCCTAGGATCGAGCCCCACATCGGGCTCCCTGCTCAGCAGAGAGCCTGCTTCTCTCTCTCCCCCTCTCCCTGCTGCTCTGCTTACTTGTGCTCTCTCTCTAGCTCTCTGTCAAAAAAAAAAAAAAAAAAAAAAAAAAGATAGCAGCACTATTTTCTTGGCAGATACTTTGGAAAAAAAGATTCCTGAATTCCTAGATTAGCTGTCTTCAGAAAGACAGGTAAAGGGGGTTTCCCTTTTTTTCCCTACTTCTGCTGGTAGTGGCAGCCCATGATGTAGAGGAAGTGAGAGAAATGGCATTGCAGTTCCTTCCCCAAACTGGGAGCAAAGGGCAGGCAGTGATGTGTGCTGAACTCCTCTTCTATGTAACCATGGGAGCTGAAAGTAGTTGGCTAAGACTGTTCACTTTCCGTTTGGAGGTTCTAACCTTTGTGGTTGACGTCGGAGTGAAACAAATCTGTATTACAAAACTTAGGTTAGACTTTCAAGTCTATCTCTACAAAGCTAAAAATGAAGAGGACTACAAGTTACTTAAGTTATCTGGCCCCTAGTTTTTGCACCTGTAAAATTAAGAGGTTGGAAAAGTAATCTGAGACTCCTTCCAGCTATAATACTCTGTAAGAAAATTGTTTTAAACCTGAATAGAAAGTTTGAATTTTCTTTGCAGAAATTGAAGTAGAGCTGTGATACTTTTTTTTCATTCTTCAGCAATTTTATGTATAACTTAAGACACTAGAAAATTGGATCAATTTTCTTTTGAATTTTCAAATAACTTTAAAAATACATCTCATCAGTTAATATTCTCTTTGCCATATAAGGTGGTATTATGTTGGATGTTAAAAATGACCAAAGCTCACACGATCATCTGTAAATCATTTTGCCCACTGAAAGACTTTTGTGATCCCACATTTCGTTTTCTTGCAGTTAAATACTATAAGAAGATATTCACCAAATCCTCAGTCTTCTGTGTTGCCCAGTTTGAATAAACAATTCATCTTATTGCAGTAACATTTTCCACCAAATGATACATAAATGGATTCTTAAGCTGTATAAAACTTTGAGAACATCTTTGCAAAAAAAGTGCCAACCCCTTTTTTAGATGTTAGTTTCTTAGGCTGAAATACACATTTTATCTAGAGGGAAAATAAATTGCTACCAACATCAATGCCAGTTGAACTTTATATTCTTTTAATCCACAGACTTAGAAACAAATAGTCCTAGAATGTATATCAGATAAACTAGATGTTAAAGGTAAAAGTATTCATCTTCATTCTCAATTTTTATGGGCTATTTGGTTAAACATCATCACTCAGGCTATTCCTGATCTGAAATAATGATTAGGATTAAATTTCCCAAAGAAAATATTCAGTCTTTATAATCTGTACCAAGGCTTGAAGAAAAAGTTTGAGAGGCAGCTAAATGTTGTATTAGGCGATGTTCTGATTTGAGGGTGTTGGTGCAGCAGAGTGGGGGAATTGGGGGGATGTTGTGGTGGAAGAAAAAGAGACTATGAAAACATGTTCTTTTTCTGTTCATCAAGTATTAGCTTCATCTCACTTTTATGGATGCTTTCTTCTGAGTCTCAGTCAATTAACTTCTAGAGTAATGTCTTTGAATACTGAAAATTTGCAGATGCTTCATAAATTATAGAACCGATTTTTCTGGTAGGCAATACTGAAGCAGGATATAAAGGTTACTTCAATACACTTAAATAAATTGATGTGTTAACTTAAGTAATTGTTCTAGAATGCCTGAAATTCTGAATCTGGATGAATTCAGATTCTGATCATTGTTCCTACCCCAAGGACAGGAATAGGAGACCATTGTCTGTTTTTCTTAAATTTTTTTTGTAGTCTTTAAGAAGCAGTACTGGGAACAAAGAAGTTTGGTGTTAGTGTAAAACAAAATAGCATGCACTGCCCTTCTCTAACTGGGTTTGGGCATGCACATATCATTACTGCCATCACCACTACTCAAAAACTAGTATGACTGCGTTTCCTTCAAGTGACATAGGAGTGCTAAGGACTGAGAAGACTTTCGTCCTGACATTAGACTCACAGCATTTCCCATCACAACACAGACACGTTGTTGAACTTTCTCCTCTTTAGCAGACTAGGGACACAACATGTTGGTTGGTTTTATTCTCAGTTCTTCAAGAAGTAAGAGATGTGCTTGGTTGGTTTTACAGGGAATGATCCAAGGCTGTTGAGGAACAGTAGCTCCTCATGTTTCTTACATATCATCAGCCCCTGTGTTCTGCCAAAACAGAACCCTCAGTGGACTAGGCTTGCAGAGCTCTGAATGAAGGGTGGTCCACAGTCCTTTTGTGGCTACAGACCTTAATTCTCATGGAGAGGCATTTCTTTCTGACAAATGCAACTATTTTGTTCTTTTGGTCAATGTGAACTGCCCCTGCTGTTTTACCATCTCCCATTTAATTGTTGGGAAAACTTATCTCAAGGATTTTCCACATCTAGTTTTCACATTTTCTCCCAGAGAGCACGAGGTTCATGCTCTTGAACATGTTTTATTTTTTGCTCGTTCTGCTCAGGAACAGTTGGTGTTATGTTTATTGGGAGCATCCGTGTTGTTTTGTTTTATTTATTTATTTTTGGGGTGGTGGTATAACAAGTGTCTACATTGCCAAAGGGAGAAACTCTTAGGGTCCATTATTCTAGCTGTACTGCACTCCCTGTATTTGTGCTTGTGCCTGTGAAGTTCCAAGGGGACTTGGAAGAACACACGCAGACATAAAAAGTGGTGTGGATAAAAGGGTTTCCCTGAAAAGTCTTCTGAGCATGGCATATTCTCATGATTTCCTACCATCACAGAAAGCCCAGAATTACAGAAGAATAATTATAAAGAGCATAAAAATATAGCACAGTGTTTGCTTGATTAAATAGCATAGAAGGAAACCTGGAACCTGAAGCATCCGTTCTTTAGTGGGAGAGAGGTGTCAAATGTGTAGGACTAACTGGGAAACCTTTTTGCATGGGGAAAGAAGGATCACTGTGTTTGGGGAAAGAAGGGCTGGTTTCTTCTGGAGATGCTGGATTAGAAATATGCCAGACCTTGGTAGTATATTGGTGCCAGTGTAACTAAAGAAGGGTTAACCAAGGCCGAATGTCACTTTGCTCAGATAAGACCCTCAAATAATTAGCATAAGGAAGTAAGGGTCTGTGGTATGTACCTGTACATGTGTGTGCACGCACACCCCTCAGCCTGGGATTTCTAGTTGACCTTGGCTAAAGAAATCATATGCATTATTAATAAAAAATGATAACTCTTATCTGCTTTAAGAGTAAGGGATGGGACTGACCACTGGCACATGGGTCGTCCATGGGACGACCACATGGAGTTATTATCCTGAACAAGAATAGTAGTTCCTAAACCTTCCTCCATATCAAAATCATCCAAAAAGGGTTTTAAAAAAATCAGGGGCCTAAGCCTCACTTCTAGAGCTGCTTATTCAATAGGTCTGTGTTGATACTCAGAAAACCATATGTATAAAATTTCTTCAGGGTCCCAGTCGGAAGAAAGGTTAAAGAAAAGCTGTCCTGGGACGCCTGGGTGGCTCAGTTGGTTAAGCGGCTGCCTTCGGCTCAGGTCATGATCCCAGTGTCCGGGGATGTAGTCCCACATCGGGCTCCTTGCTTGGCAGGGAGCCTGCTTCTCCCTCTGCCTCTGCCTGCCACTCTGTCTGCCTGTGCTCGCTCACTCTCTCTGGCAAATAAATAAAATAAAAAAAAAAAAAAAAAAGCTGTCCTATGTCATTTGGGGTGACAGAGGGGAAGGCATTCCTTCCCAGAGAGCCCGCAATTCTCTTCTCCATCACTTGGTGGAAGATCCTTTCACTGATCTTTCCTTAGCCGTTTACCAAAAACAGATTCAGCAATGATGCTGTGAAATCCCAGACTTCCTCTCTGCGTTCACGCATGCCAAGGAGATATTTCAAGCCAAAACCCAAATAATGTCAATTGACAAACAAAAGCCTGAAGAGTTGTGTCTACTTGAAGCCAGAGTGGTGTAACCTGGATTGAGTTATGTAAATGTCTTTTCACTTCACACACAAACAGGTAAACTGAATAGCAAAAATACTACAAATATTGCACGCTAGAAATATACAAGCAGTTCTACAAGGATTTGCCTGAAGCGCAAGTGCTTTGGGTGTGATTGCTGGTGCAAATCCCTGCTTTTAAGTCTTGATAGGACATGGCTGGCACAATTTTATCTTTTTGTTCAGGGTGTAAATGGAGCAATAGAAAAAGGCCTCTTTTCCTTTAGGACAAAGGAATAAAAGGAGGAGGTGGCGTTGGTATTGTCTCCCTTGCAAGCACCTCTTGCCCTTCCCTACAGTCTACTGAGAGATAAACCAGGTTATAAAAACAGGATATGGGGCGCCTGGGTGGCTCAGTTGGTTAAGTAACTGCCTTCAGCTCAGGTCATGATCCTGGAGTCCTGGGATCAAGTCCTACATCTGGCTCCCTGCTCAGCGGGGAGTCTGCTTCTCCCTCTGACCTCTCCCCTCTCATGCTCTCTCTCATTCTCTCTCTCTCTCTCTGTCTCAAATAAAAAAAAAAATAAAATAAATCTTTTTTAAAAAAGGATATGTTGTAATGGGAGAGGAAGAGGTATGGAAAAGGGACACAGGCAATGTCCTTTGGGGTGGGGGGAGGGAATGGCTTTTCAGGGGCAAAGCAGGGTGAAAACTACCAACAGCAAAAGTGGTCCTATTATTTTTCTCTCCTGCTAATACTATACACTGTGTGAACAAGAGTGGCATCACAAATATACCATGGATGAATCATTCACAACTCTAAGTTCCAATTTAAGTCCTACTTAAAAATCTTGAAATATTTTGGATTATACATCCTTTCTTAGATAAAAGGGGAACTCTCTTGCCTAATGGGAAATCCATTACTCTGAGTTTGAATATTTAGAGGATTCTAAGTTTTGGTGCTTTGAATTACTGTTCTAAAGTTGAAAATTATAGGAGTGGGTTCTAAACAGGTAGCAACTGGTTATAACTGCTGGATTTTGCCTGAGTTTATTTTGAATCTGTGATAAAGGGCAAGTTCTTGTTAACCCAGGAAGACACAGGTCCTTCTTTTTTTAGTGCAGTGGAAAAAAATTCCTTCTCAAATTAATTATTTGGGTAGGAATGTAAACACAGAAAAGTGTTCCGAATACAAAGTTGTATCCAGGAATACAACTTTTGCACAACTCCTTAACGTGTGTCCTGTATATGCTACCATTTTATATTCTTAGTCTATGCCTCTGTTAAGAATAAATGGTATTGGAACAAATGAATTGAGGCCTCTGGGCGCTTGGGTGTACTTCAGAAATGTAAAGACCTAGTGACTCAGAAAAGCAGGTGCAGAGAACAGGAAGTAGCTCCACCAGCTGCCGAGAAGCCTGGGCGGTGGAGGCAGCTATCCAGAGCTGAACTCCAGAACCAGAACCTCTGGGGGATGACAGGCTTCTGAGAAGTGTTCTGTGCAGCAGACAGAGCTATCTGATTAAAAGGACAGGCTCCCTTTTCTTGTTCAAATTGAGAGTAGGCGAACCACAGTTATCCAGGATTGCCTGCCCACATCTAATTTTTCCATCCTTAGCTGCCCTTTGAGTGGTATCCATCACTGCTGGAGGGAGTTGCTGTTGGCTGGTTCTGTACCCCAGGCTCACAACAACAGCTGCTTGGATAGCAGAAGCAGCCCTGAGAATCCTAAGACCTTCCTCTTTTCATGGCTGGAAGGGAGGGAGGTGGGGATGGGTGAGGGGGGAGAAGTGATCCAAGTCTGGAGCTAATTATTGGAAATAAAAGAAGCACTGGAGTGCCTCGGTGGCTCGTGAGTTAAATCTGATTCTTGATCTCAGCTCGGGTCTTGATCCTTAGGGTCCTGAGTTCAAGCCATGCATTGCAATGTCTTTACACTGGGCGGGGAGCCTGCCTTAAAAGACAAACAAAAAACAACAAAACAAAACAAAAAACCCAGACAACGAAAAACAAAAACCAAAAACCACTGATTCAAGAGTCAGCACCCCCAGAATTCCAGGCCCATTAGGCCCTGGGGATTGAGGGATGCAGTGTGGACCTGCCAGGGACAGCTCCACCCTCAAGGAACCTATAGATTGATCTTGTACAACAGAGTCAAGTCTCCACCCCCCAGTGACCTCATCTATACAAACATTAGCATCATACTAACAATGTCACGTGGTGTTATGAAAATGTATACAAAGCACCTACTTCAGTGTCTGGCTCATAAGAAAATCAGTAAATGCTTTTTCTTTTTCCTCCTCTTCTCCCACAGCCTGAAACTTAATTGTCTATGTAGAAACTTAAAAAAAAAAAAAAAACAACAATGGACAGATGGTCAGCTGCAGATTCCTTGTACATATAATCAGCACTCCAGCACTATGTGTATCATCTAGCACTCCCTCTTTATTCTACAGCATGTTTCCTTTTGGTGATGATTTCATTTTTCCTCCAAGGTTGTCCTTGATGTTCTTTTTAACCTAATTCCACCCACATACCATATGCCAGAGGGTGGTGGTATAGTGAGGAAGCATCGAGATTTGTTCTGCATTCTGCACCTGCCCAGGGCTGGACCTGCCTATATATAGATAAAAATGAGCAGCAGGAATCTTTGAAATGTCAAGCCAAGGGAACAGGAGGTCCCTCTACTCGTTTGGGGAGCACGCAGAGTGGTATCAATAGATTGGAATGGCAATGCTCTCAAAACACTATGCACGCATACAGTGGCTCCGGTTCTTCCCTTCCCATATATCCTCATTCTTCGGTTTTGGGCTATGTTCAAAGCCAGGATACCAGGATCCTACAACTGCTTTTAGGATTGTGTAGGCTCCAGAGTCTGAATGACTCGGTTCAAAGCCACCTCCACCATAGTACAAGCTGTGTTACCTGGGGCAAGCTTATAATTAATGGGAACATAGATTTCCTAATCTTTAAAAAAGAATGCGAGTAGTAACTCCATCCCTTATAATAATGCCCAGTTCAATAAATGGGAACTTCATTGTTTAGGACAAAAGCCCTGGAATCCTCAGTTTCTCTTTCATCCCCTACAGTTACTGGTATATCCTATTGGCCATATTTTCAACATAAATCAAGATTCTAAATCCAGTCAGGTCCCTCACTTCTTTCTGGTCCTAGGGCATCTTTTCTGAGAGCCCTGTACTGATCATTCTGTAACCTACTCATTTATCTTTTCCCTTCTCCCAAGTTATTTTTTCTATGGGACTTTTTCCCATTTCATGGACTATGTAGGTCTACTCTGTCTCCCACTAGGTAAATTCAGAGATGTTAGGGACTTTGTATCTTGTGTTCACTGCTGTAGCCTCATCAATTAGTGCATAGTCTGGCACGAAATCATTCTTGAGAGGATCCTTGTCAAAGGAAGCATTTAGCCCTTTGATTAAACCAGAAAATATATGTAAATCACCTAGCAGAGTATCCCTGTGTTTCTGTCATGCGTTTTGAATCATAGGGAGCTTTTCTTTGATGTTGTTCAGTAATACAAACTTCAAATTCTAGGATATTGCTTCATGAGAATCTCCCAAAGGACAAGTTGTTAAATCCCTTTTAGAAGGAGAAAAAAATCAAGCTCACTATGGCAAAAGCAATGTACAAAGTTTGCTTATAAAGCCATGAGGCCAACACTTGGATGTGACTTAATGGCAGTGTCTTTGAACACTTGCTTGTCACTCATCAGCATCAGAATCACCTGGAGGGGGGCGGGGGAGGGGAGGGGGTTAAAATACAGATTCCTGGGACCCAAGGTCAATTCTTTTTTTGAGACCTGCTTTATAGCTGTGTTGGTACATTGCTCTCCCTAGAACATTTACAACAACAGAAGCATCCCATGTCACAGGGTGTCAGTGCATGGAGTGGCCCAAGTGACCAGATGCTGAGCCAAGAAAAAGAAAAAAAAATCACATCCTTGCCCCAGTCATCTAAAATGCTTAGAATAAGCATACTGGTACTGGAGAGATCAGAATAAAAATACTAAACTGACACCTTAATGTGAATTTAGGTATTTTTATACTGAGCAAATTAAGAGGGTTGGTGGATGAACATGGTTTGTGCAGTAAAGAAAAAACAGTGGGACAGTAGGCCTCTAGCTACGTGTCCGAACTATAATCTGGGGAAGGTGGTAGAGGGGGAAGTTCCCAATGAGGCCCAAGCAATAGAGGCCCTATCATCTGGTGATGATATAAAATATGACTCTTGAAAGCAAGTTATTTTTCTAAGAATTTATTTAAAAAGTGAATTATTTGAGCAAATTGTGAATTGAAGAAGCTGACTATCAGAAGTAAAAGCTTGAATTCTACAATTTTAATAAATACACTACCAGGATAACTTTTTTCATAGCTCTCCCCATTCACCTACATAAAGGTCACTGGGCTTGTCCTGTGGCTGCGGACTGGACTCTTGATCATGTACTTTAAACATTCTTACTATTTTAAATTCATAAAATATAGCCCATCACTTATTTCCATCAAGGATTAACTCAGCTGCATATGATAGTGACAAATCTTGTCAAAATACTTGGGGGGGGGTGTCTCCACCTGATTCTATAAGGTATTTGGGAGCCCTAAACATGAATTCCAATAATTTGTTCTGGCTGGGATGGGCTTCTGTATGGATGTTTGGCAGCTGAACATAAGAATGAACCACAGGCTTGTGTAGCTCTTGTTTCTTCCAAGGTGGTTAACAAATTAGAACCTTGAGGAGGGATAATATTTGAAAAGAAAATAGTGGTAAAGCTACATTTGAAGAGCAAATATAATAGCCCCTTGAGCAACCTGGGGTTTGGGTACTGACAACCCTCCATTTGAAAATTTACATATATATTTATTTATAAATATACATTTGTATTTGTATATTTATATATATTTATGTTTTATATATTTTATTTTATTTATTATATACATTAAATATTTTATTATGCATTATTTTTATATGTTATATATTTATATAAATTTATATATATATATATATATATTTTTTTTTTTTAAGATTTGAATGAGCAAACAGTGGGGAGGGGAGAGAGAGAGAAAGAATCCCAAGAAGACTCTCTGCTGAGTATAGGGCCTGACTCAGGGCTTGATCCCATAATCCTGAGATCATGACCTGAGCCAAAATCAGCAGTTGGCTGCTTAACTGACAGAGCTACCCAGGTGCCTCTAAAAGTCAGTGTATAATTTTTGACTTAATAACAGTCTTACTAATCATCTGTTGACCAAAAACAGTTAACATGTATTTTTTATGTTTTCTGTATTACATGCTGTATTATCACAATAAAGTAAGCTAGAAAATATTAAAATCATAAAAGATTTTACAGTATTATACTGTATCAGGGAAAAAAGTGCACACATGTGGGCTCCTACAGTTCAGAATCAACTGTACATGGTTTTTACTTAGAATATATGTTACTAGACAAAAGAACAAAGATTTTCCAAGAGGTTTTCTCAATTTTATATAAGATGTGAATAACCGTATCAACTGTCAATCCCTATCAAATAATTCAATTGCCAAATGTTGGAGCGGTGACATGGAGATTATTAGGGGCTAGAGCCTTGTAAGTCACAATTTATTGCTGCCAGTAATCTTGAATAATGCTGAAACAAATCAAAACAACTCTTTATACTAAGTAAGTGTTAACTGACATGCTGATGGTTGGTGTTCTCTAGTAGAATCAGGATCTACTGTTGGTGGGGAGAAAATGGAGGGACAGGGAGAGGGTGTCTGGAAGGGGGATTAGAACATTGTTGATACTATTTGTTGGCTGGAAAATTGTAAGCAAAAGTATGGCCATGCTAGGATTTCCTTCTTAATGTGGCACATGGATTTGTTTCTGTGTTTCCTGTAACCTCATTTCATCAGTATTAGCAAACATCCTGCCACTGTAGCACCCTGAAAATTGAGGACAAGGCAGTTTTGGGATGCTCAGAAGAGCAATCATTTGACCGATTCCTTGATAATATTTCTGGTGCAACAGTGTGATAAATAATGTTTAAGGTGGACAATTAAGTTGTTTCAGGGGGAAGACTAACAAAGATTTCTAGTTCATGGGGTTTACTCACTTTTGAACCACTCTGATTCTGAGACCAAATCAAAGTTGAGTCCCAACTTTCCGATACCTCTTCCTTTTCAAATATAATGGTCCATTAGTGAGAAGTTGTGAGAATATGGGCTGGGAGAGTCCAACTTTTACAAAATACTGTGATTGAATCTGATTACAACATGGTCTCTTGGCTAATGTTGGTGACTGAGAAGAAAAACCAGTTTTCATTGCTGTTGCTATGATGACATAGAACTCGGAAATGGTCCACACAGGCATGTCTAAGCCTGGAAACAGGAATTTGTTAAATATTGGGATATAAGGGAAGTAACTAAACTATTAAACTTGAGGCAGTCTATATGTGTCAGTGTCAGTAACTAAATTGACACTTTTTAGAATTTAACCTCTTTTAAGTTAGCTTGAAAAGTCCAGTGTGATGCCAGTGATTTACATTAATGTCCTTGTTAGAATTGTGCAGACAAAACAAAGAAAGTAAACTCTTTAGCCCAAGTTCTCTTGGGACCTAATGAGTCTGTAGATTTAGTACAGTCTGGTTGGAAGGTTACAGCAGAGTAAGTGCCAATATTGACAGTGAAGCAGTGGGGGAATTACCTCAGATTCCCTGAACCAACAGGTTTATGTCCCCAGCTTATTCCCAACTACTGTGGGGGAACTTCTTGGATTCAAAGTTGCTCTTATCCACCATATTTTGTAAGTGGTATAGGTTAGTAAAATTCTATCATTTAGTGCTTCTAAGTTTGGTTTACTGAATAAGATGACATTTATTAAATAAAACAAATTTTTTGTTTCTCACCATATTGTGACCCTGTAATACTGTTTTTAGTGTTGGAAAAATAAGATTTTCTCTTCATCAAACTGTTGATCTGTTTCAGCAAGAATACTCCATGAACCATGAAGAAATATGTCAAAATTCACACCATTGTCTAATTAAGCGTTTTCTCCAAACATATTCCCCAAAGCTCTACACTGTTTGTAAATTGTTACTTAGTAATAGAATTACACACAGAAATTAACTCTTTAACATGATTGTGAAAAGTAATTAACTCCTCCATAATACTTATTCATGAGAATATTAATTTGGTCTCTCAATTAAGTCCTATTCCTCCGAATGACATTAGCTGTTACAGAGTAGAGGTTTACCCCCATATAAAAATGGTTGGTAAAGGCATGAAGAAGGAAGAGACCACTTCATTATTCTGTGTATAGTTTTAAAATTAAATCATATCCTAGGGGCACCTGGGTGGCTCAGTGGGTTAAGCCTCTGCCTTCAGCTCGGGTCATAATCCCAGGGTCCTGGGATCGAGCCCCACACCGGGCTCTCTGCTTCCTCCTCTCTTTCTGCCTGCCTCTCTGCCTGCTTGTGATCTCTGTCTGTCAAATAAATAAATAATTTTTAAAAACCCATATTCTAAATGCCATAGGTTCGCTTATTAAGAAAAACCAAAAATGAGTAGTTTTTACTACTTCCTGTGTATTATGAGTAATATTTCTATTCTAAATTACCTGTGTGTGTGTGTGTGTGTGTGTTGTAATATTTTTCAAAGCCAGGCAGACCTGTGGACATGTATTTTAAAATGAAATATAGTATTTAGCTTAATAGGATGGAAAATACACTTCAGTGTACCTGTACTGTTGTCATAGTGTCTAGGTCTTTAAAAAAAAGTAATTGCTTGGAGTTAATTATCCTTTACATGGATAATCACGATACTGGAAAAAAGCTATTAGCTTTATATTAGGAAAACAAAAGACATCCCACAGCTTGTAGATTTAGGACCAGAAATGTATTATGAGGACCCTAAGGCTAAAAGAACTCCAGAGAAAGGACAGAGCTTTAAACTGCAGATTAACACTCAAATGACTCCATTTACCTGAAGGGAATGTTATGGAGCTCTTTAGGAACATGGTTAGGTGGTTGCTTCCTAAGCTATGAAGATACTCAAACCTGAAACTCTGACTTCTCCTGAAAAGAATGTCTAGTATAGTAGAGAAAGTCAATGGGCTGACTGTAATTATCTTTTAAATCAGAATAGTGTGCTTTTATAAGCCTGTAATTGAACTTTTTAATGTTCTTTTTTACATGTGGGAGTCTTCGTGAGTTTGTTTTCCTTTGAAAATGTAGCCTTTTTGTTATGCTGTTTAATTACTCTATTTGTTATAGTTCCTGGGAAAAAAAATGTGCAATCACATAATTAAACTGGAATCAGTAATTGTGATTGTGATCTAAATTTTCTACGGAGTTCTGTCAAATGTCCCAAGCATACACATCACATACAGACCTCAGCAAATGACTTCTAATTTATTCTTTTCAAAAACTATTGATTATACTTCTTGTGTCTTAAAAAAAAAAAAGTATATATTTACGTTAATTGTAAGCTGAACTACACATGTTCTCACTAGTTCCATCTGGAATACTACATAGTTGATGTTCAACTTTGGCCATTCGTGAAATGGTCAAGAGATTGTGGTGGGTGGTATTGTGTGAGACTGCTTATTACCTGCATGACAGACCTCCTGGAACAATTGCGGGGATGGACCAGGACACTAATGAAGGCAAGCTAAGTGTACAAATGCCTTTCGAGGCCAGGAGAGCAGCTCTACCCAGGTCTTAGCATGATTACATAATGGGTGAGATTTGTCTTTTTCCAAACTCTCTCCCTTCCATTACCTCTTCCCCCCATGTTGTTTGGTTATTAGAGTGGCTATAGATACTTTTGGCATCTGGCCAAGGTATAGTCAAGTTGGAAATACATTGTGTTGAGTTTGGGACCTATTGGTGTGGTTTTCATTCAGTTCAACATAGTTCAGGGAGTGCTAACTGTCCTGGCATAGCCATGGTTTCCTGGAATACTCTGCCCATCATGCCAACTGACCTAGCATGTTGGCCCAAAAAGACATTGGGTGATTTGAGAAGTTGATTTGGAATGTTTCCATAAAACATGAAAGATTAGAACCGATTGAGATGTATGTGACAAGTTCCTTTTGTCATCTTTAAAGTGATTTTTTTAAGGAACTAAAGAAATTTCAGATTAAAAAAATGCAGACATATGAACTAAAGTGATTAAAGTGAATGATGAAATCAAAAGAAATTATGCTAACATTAAGCATATCGTTATAACCAAAATTTTTTCAGAGCATAGCAAAAGCAATTAAGAGGAAGTGATAAATTCTTAATAGAAATGGTGAATAGGTACTTACACTGAATCCTATGAGTGAATGGCATAAACAGTTGAAGAAAATATTAAAATTCTTGGTGACTTAATGTAAAATACCATAACAAAGATACTTAAACTCGTACATTAAGGTTTACATTAAGGTTATCAATGACAAACTGGTTAATATCAATTCAAAGTACACTTAATTTTATTTCTGCCATGATTAATTCTAATGCTTATATGTAAAAGGATTTTTCACATTCGACTATCCTAAAATATTCATTAATCTGAGAAGCTCAAGGTAGCTTTTAAGCTACCATAAAACAGATTTATGTCAGCTCAAGTAGAACAAAGATTAGTAAACTATGGTCCATGTTTTTGTATAGCTCATGAGTGGAGAATGATTTTTACATTTTTAGATTGGGAACTGGGAAGGAATCTTACTCCATGACATGTGGAAATTACATAGAATTCAAAAATCAAGCTTTATTGGAACACAGCCATACTCATTCATATGTATTGTCTATCACCGATTTTGTGCTACAACAGAATTGAAGAACTATGAGAGAGAGCGTATGCTGCAAAGTCTAGAAAAGTTTGCTAACTTCTGATGGTAGAGAAGAGACTAATTTGCTCCATAATATTCCCAAATCTGTCCTATGAAGAAGTTCATCAAAGAGTATTCAGGCAAAAATAGTTAAGAAGAAAAGTATTAATGGGGTGGAAACTAATTCATAAGCACATCTTGTGATTCTGGATTTTGTATTTGTAGTTTTTTGGGTTTTTTTTTTAGATTTGTTTGTGGGCACCTAGCCGTTGGCTCAGGGCATGATCTCCAGCTCCTGGGATTGAATCCCCTTTCGGGCTCCCTGCTCAGTAAGAAGTCTGCTTCTCTTTGTATGCCGCTGCCCCTTCTCCCTGCTCCTGTCCTCTCCCTGCTCGTGTTCTCTCTCTTTCTCAAATAAAAACCTTAAAAGATTTGAGAGAGAGCACACATGGATGGGCATGAGTGGAGGGAGTGACAGAGGAGAGGGAGAAAAATCTCAAGCAGACTCTGCTCCTGAGATCATGACCTGAGCCAAAACCAAGAGTCAGAACTTTTACTGGCTCAGCCACCCAGGGACCTCTATATTTGTCGTATTTGTCAACCTTTCAAACTATTTGTTGTGATTTATTTTTCTCATCTTAAATACTTCCATCTCTAATTTTTACCTGTAACTTTATTTTCTTCAACATCACCCTCTCAATTCACTTAAACTCCAGCTCCAACAAAACTGGATACACCAGTATATGACAAACTATAGTTTCTCAATGGGAACTTGAAAGCAATTCTCCTGCTGCATATCTATCCTATTTATAAACACCACACATTTATATTTAAATTAGTTTTCAGAGGGCAAACAAGCATCTAGGGTGAAATAAAGAAGAAAATTCTGCTAAATGCTTTACCTTGTTAGAACTTGACCCCCTGCTAAAACTTTCTCAAATATTGTTCCTAAACAGTAAAAACTGCTGGTTTGAGTCTTGAAATGGTGCATTATTGCTCACAGGGATTTTTTTATGACTAAGTTTAAAATGGAAATGCCAACAGGTTTAATTATGGTACTGCTACAGAGGGCACAGCACATTAACATTATTGCATGAAAAAATATCAATCTGCTCTATGAATATATTGAGCACCTTTAATATTTTCATTTGCATTTATAAAAACTCCCATTTAAATTTTTCATGAAAGCTAAATAAGACTTTGCAGAGAAATGACCTCTCAAGATCTTTGTTTGATATCCCTTATTTTAGAAAAGGTAATAAAAAATACAAGGAATTCTGATTCTTGATATAAATTAAAATGGCCTTGTCATTCTCCTCTGTGGCCCTTCTGAGTATCCTACTTGACCCATTTTTCTGGAGGGCAGATAGTATTATAATGGGCTAAGTTTCAACTGTTAAGGAATTTAAGAGAAATGCGGTTATACATATGTATTTAAATGACTCAAGACAGTGCTATAATAAAGCTAGATGGAGCCATTGACTAAGATGTTTTTGGGCCAACTTTTTTTTAAGAGTCCATGTATATATGGCAGAACCAAAAACTTACATGAACAGACTTTGTACCTTCTAAAAATGTGGTTCTGTACGTCAGTAGACCATATTCTCACTGAGCTTTTGTCTCCTTCAAGACATCAGATGGTTATGAATGTCCTGAACTGGTCCATTGCTACTGACCATCTGTCTCTGTCCAAACTCTAGCACAGCTTCTAACAGCTAAAGGCTATGTCACTACTTGTCACCAGTTCCCCTCTTAAAATGCCTACAACTATAAATTTTTCTCTGTTCTTTGAGATATAACTCTTCTACCATCTAAAATTGTCTCCTTAAGGACCTGGGAGCAATCTCTTTGAGATATCTCACACATACACACACACACACACACACACACACACCACTGGGGAGAGTGCTCACTCTCCTTTCCCAGTTCCTGAGGAAGGGCAGTAAACAAGCTTTGGTAGCATGTTGCTCCAACTTGCACCTTTATACGTGCTAGCATGAAGATAGAAGTCAGTTTCTCCTCTGGGGAAGTTCCAGTTAGCAACCCCGAATGGTCTAGTCCTAAGGATGAACCCCTCTCTCTGTTAATACCTTTGATTACCTTTCCTTAGTGCAACTCAGTGTTTAGAAAGTCTCCTGATTGTTTCAGTGGCCTTGAGCTCAGGTTACACTGGTGTTCTCCACTATTACAATGGTTACTAGTGAATAAAATTGGTCTTTATCACTTTTAACTAGTATCCAGCTGTGTTTTTCTTATATTCACAATAAAGTAATGATGATTCCATGTAGTTCTTTGTTAAATCTTGGAGTCAGAAGTGACTTAAACCCAATTGATTTCAACTCCCTCTTTTACAATGAAGACATTGACCCCTAGAGTAAGGGAAGTGTGGACCAGTAACTGTGGAGCTGAGGTCAGAAGCCAGTGTTCCTGACCCTCCCCTCTTTTTTTTCATTGCCAGGTCACTGGTTTTGGAGCAATTTCCCTCTTATGAAATCATTATGGTAGAAGGGGAGGATGGTGTAGGTGCTTTAGCAGTTTTTGAGCTTTGAAAACAAAACAAAACTTCAGATTTCAGTGCAAAGTTTTACAGACATCATAAATAACAAAACATATACTTATGCTCAACAACAAAGTGATTTCCTAAATTAAGCAGTGGAATCCAACAATTTGTTCAACTAAATGTCCACCGAATTAGATATTTTTGTTCACATTATGATTAGGACTGTAGGTTACAGCAAATGTTAGTGGGTATTGGAGTGGTTTTTATGCATAGCTCCAATTCAAAGACTCAAGCACAATTGCTCTATACATTTTCTTACAGGTTTTATTTATTTTTTCTTTGACAGAGGGAACACAAGCAGGGGGAGCAGCAGGCAGAGGAAGAGGGAGAAGCAGTCTCCCCACCAAGCAAGGAGTCCCATGTGGGACTCAGTCCCAGGACCCTGGGATCATGACCTGAGTTGAAGGCAGACGCTTTACCAATTGAGCCACCCAGGCATCCCTCTATACATTTTCTCATATGTAATTTCTTATATGGATTTCCTATCTCTGAAGAATGAGACTTAGTTGGACACATTTAGCATCAGCAGTGGGGCAGATCTAAAAATTCTTTGATTTTCTTATCTCTATTACAAATATGAGTAACCAAACTAAATTAAGTTAGTATAAAAGACCTTTGGGGCCAAAAAGAATGAAAGGGAAAATGAGCTTTAAAAATAGAGATGTCTGTACTTTTTCCCTTATACTACGCATGTGAAAATTGCAAGTAATAGGCTACTAGGCCATGGATGTCATTCACTGCATCTGGCTGGGCTTTAAACAGCTCTGGGCTACACAAGGCATATCTGCAAGCATGAGGGTGATTAGGAGGGAAATGGTACAATTGCAGTGAAACCAGGCAAAACCCAGCTTTTCTAATGGTTGTGAATTGAGATCAATGATGACACAGTTCAATTATAGCATTAGTTCTTTATGTCAGAGAGGGGTTAAAAATGGATCATAATGACTCTTTAGCAGATAAATTTGGAGCAATTAGAGGTCTGAAAATGTCTCTTTATGTAACTAAAAAAATAATTACCCTTAAATTATCTGGGCTGCAGAACCTATTCCTTTTGCATGTTAGAAGCTGTTTTAAAATTCTATTGCTTCTCGATATGGACTTAATCAACTGAGTTTCTAACCCCCAAATCTCAAGTGCAGGATCAGATTGGACTTTGAGTTATATGGACTACAAGTATTTTAAAAGATTAGTAAATTCTTTCCATAATGTTTTCTTGTCTTAAAACCTAGTACAGTGCCTTACAGGGATTAAATGCTTATTGAATTAAAGTTTATGTTCCTTCTTCAGATATGGCTGGAGAGTACAAACTAAATACAAGTCAGACCAAGCAATCTGGATCAACTATCCTGTCCCCCAAACATTAGCCTTATATCTTTTGTTTGATGCATATAGAAGCTGAATAAACTGATGATCTAAGCCAACACAATTCTTTCATGTAGGTAGGCTGAGACTATCATTCTCTCGGTTGTTTTGAGTTCCCAGGCTGGCCATGAGAAGTTTACAGTCCTACTGAAGCCAGAAACATCATCCGTCATTACCTTTGTTTTCCCCCTTGTTAGGATTATTGAAGTGACATATTTATTGCTTCATCTCAGTCATAGATATGGTTTAGGGAGGAAAATTTAAACTAATTTGCACAAATGGACAGAGGGACACGTTGGTTTGTGGGCATTCAGTACAAATTAGCAAAGCTTTCATTTTGGCTACCATGAAACACATCCAGATGTCACATGTATAAAAAGAAAAATGTTCTATATCTTCCTTTTAACCTTTGCATGAACCTGGTTATGTAGTGTTCGTGGTTCTTTATCCCCTTGCTCCTCTTGTCTCGTTTTCCGTGGAGTCTTGATTCTACCAGCTTGTTGTAGCATTTCACTTAACATCAATATGGAGAAGGCATAAAGGGGAGAACACAGAGTTGCAAATTGTTTATTGATAGTATCTGTTATGTAAGATTCCCTATTTTTATCAGATACAGGAGTTTCTCTTGCTCTTACGTTTTGAAATGCTAGAAATCACTGTTTCAATGGCGACTAATGAGTAAGCAGAACTTCTCTAATGAGTACTTAAATGTTCCTGACGTGTTGATCATATAATCTCTTTTAAGTCACTTACCATTACGTAGAGGTAGATATTATTACTACTTATTTATAGATGAAGAAACTGGTTCCAAAAATTTAAATATGCTTAATTTTGCACAGTGGGTATTTTGTAGAGTTAGCTAACTAGCTTAAAAAATTAGTTAGAGGTTTGTCTATAGATCTTAAACATTAATAATATGCTAATGATACACACTTGTAATGCTCTGTCAACAAAATATTTTCAGTTTGAATGGAATTCTATGAATTGTTGAAGGGTCTTAGAGAAGTCAAGTATTCTTCCCCTGTATTCATAACAAACACATGTATCTAGCCTATTTTTCAAGACTTTATATTTTGATTTCTTGAGATGCTCTTGAGGCTGAGTTTATAAAGATGGTATGCATTCGGGGCGCCTGGGTGGCTCAGTGGGTTAAGCCTCTGCCTTCGGCTCAGGTCATGATCTCAGGGTCCTGGGATCAAGCCCCATGTCTGGCTCTCTGCTCAGGAGGGAGCCTGCTTCCTCCTTTCTCTCTGTCTGCCTCTCTGCCTATTTGTGATCTCTGTCTGTCAAATAAATAAAATCTTTAAAAAAAAAAAAAAGATGGTATGCATTCTTCCTGAGGGCCTAGATCACTCATGATATGTAATATCTTGTGAATTTCAGAGCCCAGATACACTGCAACTACACATTGTGGAATTAAACCAACTAATTCAAAATTCCTTTTTAAGAAAATTTCCAGGGGCACCTGGGTGGCTCAGTTATGTGTCTGACTCTTGATTTCAACTTGGGTGGTGATCTCGGGTTGTGGCGTGGGCTTGAGCCCTGCATCAGACTCCATGCTCAGTGAGGAGTCTGCTTGAGATTCTTGCTCTCCCTCTTCCTCGTGCTTGCTCATGCTCTCAAATCTTAAAATTTTCCCAAAGTTGTAGATCTTCATTTTTAAATAATGAGAACTATAAATATACCCTTTTCTGTACTCCTGTGTAACCTTGCTAATTCAAATGGTATAAATATCAGGCAATATAAAAATTAAGGTCTGATTATCATGTCGGGCTTAATTTTTACTTCAGGGTTTAAGCCAATTTCTAAGAACTGAAATGGGTCCTTTTGGCTAATTGTAGTTCATATATCTATTTATATGTGAAAACTTCACTTTCTTTATGATAGTGAAGGTTTTTTCTTATTTTTAATATTTTAATATTAATATTTTAATATTTTTCAGATACTGACAGATCTTCTAGATATGTTTTCAGATATTGACAGAACTTCTAGGTATGTTACCATAACCCTCTGATTAGGTGCAAGCACTTGATGTAGGAAATTCAGTAAACACTTAGAAGCTACTGTGTTCCAGGTATCATGCTAGGTATTAGATCCATAGAAAAGGGGAAGACCTATTTCCTGATCTCAATGATCTCACAGGGTAGTGGAAAGCCAGACACATTAAAACCTATGAATATCAGATGAGCAGAAAGAGAATTTAAGGGAGATGCTGACACCTGGGTTGACAGCATATGGCTCATTAAGCTTTCCCGAATTGTTCTCCAGATATTAATCATCCCTTCCTCACAAGCTCTGGGTACTTAAGAGATATGGAGACTTGCAAGGGCCACACAAGAATGCTTCCTTGACATCTTGGCTGCTTGGTTCCCCAAGGCTGGGATGATCACCCTTTATTTGGGAAATCTTCCCGAATTTATTTGGGAAGATTTCCCAAATAAATTCCCAAATCTTGACACATGCAGCTTCATATAGAGATAGAAGAGGAATGGCCATGTTTCATTAAATCTACAGCATGGTATTCAAGTTCTTTTCATGCTGAGAGACATTTTCTTGACCCATGAGAATCCATGCACAGAGATTTTGGATCTCTGCAGGGTTGTTATTCTCCTATCTGGCTCCATATTCTTTGAGAGTCCATTGTTCAAGCTGATATACATGGAGAGGAGGGGTGGGGGTTGGATCAGTGGGGTAGCTGGATTCCATGTACTAATGCACATGGATCTGCCCACAGCTCTCAACAATTCCATCAAAGGCATCTTTTGCTATGATCTGTTGGGATCTCTATAGCATCAGTAGATACAGGGAGAAGATCCCATAAAGGATCTCAGGGCAAGTTTTCAGGAGTAAGGAATGAAATAAATGAGATGATGGATGGAGGACACTAATGAAGATTTTCTAGACTAATGAAGCAGTGGACAGAAAATACTCCATTGTCTGGCTTCTGCAGCCCATCATTTTCCAGGTCTCTCTCTCCACACTGCCAACACCCTTGACAAATATAACATTTCTCTAAGTACAGAACAGCTGCCTGTGAGGATATAACTCCCTCACCTCCCACATTATGGCACCAAAGATGCAGCTCTTGTCTAGGGAAGCTGAATTTGAAAAAGAAGAGTATGTGCCACCCCCGTGGTTTTTCTACGGGACACGGGGACGTGCAGAAACCTAGAAGTGTGTCAGCTAAACAGTCTGGCCGCAGGTGCTGACGGAAAGGCTGCATAGCACAAATGTTTAGCTCCAAAACTGAGCACGACTCAAAGTATGTGGGCTGATGATGCAGAGGAGATGGGCTCAGTTATAACAGCAGCCTCTTTCGGGAGTTTCAGGTAACCCTGGGACCTACCAGAAATACTTCTGGGCTGACCTCCTCATTTTCCCTTCTCTTAGGGCCTCTTCCAGTTAGAAGTCTCCCCTTTGACCACACAGGCTCTGAACGTTCAACAGAACAATTGAACTTGATTTCTTCCGCAGGATTTCTTGCTTATTCTGTGAAACTATGCAGACTTCTTTCAAGTTGATCATATATAATCTTAGAGTAAAGCCACTGGAGTTCAGAAATTGTTAGTGGTTTCTCCCTTTATAGGAATATTTTAGATCAAAAATCTACTATATTTCCTGTATTTATGATTCCATAGGAATTGTGTAGACTCTGTAAGGGAGAGTTGTCTAGAAATTTTTTGAATTAGATATGATCCAGAAATCAGTGTAGAAACATGGATTTATTCTGCTAGAGCATCTCTGTATGCTACAAATCTGTTGAGGGCCAAGACCCTGCCTTATGACTCTTTGAACCCCTTGCAGATTCTAGCAGCCTCCTTTAAATATGGAAGATTCTCAAATAATTTCTGATAAAACAAGTACTTCTGAAGCAGTATTCGGTTGAATGAGTTATCTCAGAACATTTGAGGAGAGTGAAATATAATTTAAAAAATTTCTTGGGGCACCTGGGTGGCTCAGTTGGTTCAGCCTTTGACTCTTAATTTTAGCTCAGGTGATGATCTCAGGATCATGAGATCAAGCCAGCATTGGACTCTGTGCTCAGCATGGAGTCTGTTCCAGATTCTCTTCCACTCCTGGCCCCCAACCCCCCACCCCTGGCACACACATGTGCCTCAAATCTTCAAAAAAAATTTTTTTCTTGCACCAAATGCTTTGAATTACTTTCATTAGCATTAAAAAAAATATTTGTAAGGAGCTATTTGTTAATAAATGTAGGCTTAAACTTCCCTTTAGAATTACTATGATCTGTTTGGGGGAGATAAGAGGGTGAGGATATTTTACTATTTGTAAAATGAAAACTCAGTCTGGATTTGGCATTTGTCAACCATACACATACTTGTCCTTATGTCCTAGAGTAAAATTATAACAAAAAACTGCTGTGCAAAGAAAGTCTATTAAATTTGCCACGTGGATTCCTTCTCCCCTCCCCCAAACAGTTATTTCTGGAATTGATAGAATTCTAATACTTCTCCCTCCACCTACTTACAGTTTCCCCTCCTTTATGCCTTAGAATATTGTTACTGAGGGGTGTCTGGGTGGCTCGGTTAAGTGCCCAACTCTTGATTTCAGCTCAGGTCATGATCTCAGGGCTGTGGGATGGAGCCCTGCATAGGGCTCTGTGCCAAGTGTAGAACCTGCTTGAGATTTTCTTTCTCCCTTTTCTCCTCCTCCATGCTACAGGCGCTTATGTGCTCTTGCTCTCAAATTTTTTAAAAATATTGTTACTGAGAATTGTTTACAGGGCAAATTGTTTTCTTTATTCAAAACACATTTCTGTGAAACTGCAGTAGCAATACTATCACACTTTCACGTTTTGCTTTTCATTCTCAAATTTCTTTTACTGTAATCTGATTTTTTTTTTCCAGCTAGAAAAAAATTCAGGAATTTCAGGTTAAAGTTGCGGCTCTAACCTAAACCACTCGCTAGGAGAAGGAATGATTGGAGCAGCGTTCTTCCATCCCCCACTTATGGGAGCGTCTAATGTGCGCAGGTGCATGCGCATGCGTACACCCTCATAACGTGGTCTGCCCGCATCTTCTCCAGTCTAACGCTAATCTGGGATTCCCCATCTGATGGGCACTTACACAATGATCTTTTATATACAGGGTGGTAATTTCACACTAAATACTTCAATTATTTATAAATGGATCTCAGAGGCAGCAACTAGCAGCTGCGCTATAGAAGCTGCTTTGACTGAGGCGTGGCCAACAAAGCCACATGCCACTTTAAGCATGTTATTAATATTTATGTGACTTGATCAGCTAGTTGAGATGCAGGTCTTCCCTGGGCCCTGTGGAAGAAGCCTTCCTATTTTCCCTTGCCTGTAATTACACGCTGATTCTTTCCTTTGCCAAACTTCAGGGTAATAGAAGGTCAGGCTCCTAGGGCTAAAGAGTGTGCCAAACCCATCCATGCCAATAATACTTTCTCTACTTTTCTTGTCTATGGGGTCCATTAAAACCTAGTTTTAGAGTAGGAAGTCTGTGAAGCTCACACTTAGAACCTTGGAGGAAGATTTTGGATCTAACTTTTGACAGTAATGTCATATTTGTGAGTGGCAGTAAGTAATCAGACATGAGGGAAATTAACAAAACAGGTTAAGAGTTGGGTTAATGAATTCACAGCTTTGAGAGAGAGAAACACAGATGTGAATGTTGCCATGATCATTGTACTTAGGGAGCACTACTGCAAACCCCAAGTCTTGCTTCCTGATGAATATTCTTTTTTTGAATGAAGATGCATTGTATTACCATGAAAGGCAGGATCCCTAGTGTTCCCTGCCTCCTTCCATGAAGGAGCACGTGGTATTAGCTTGAGAGCTCCATTTTTCAGGTCAAACACAAACGTAGAAAACCGATGATTCTAGTGCTGATGTAAACAATGCGTTTTTTTGTTTTTGTTTTTGTTTTGAAGACATTGTGAGTTTGGTTTACAACCTGCCTTCCCTCATTGCACATCTGAGGAACACCCTTATAGTGGTGGTTCAACAGCTTCCTTCTGGCAACTGTAAGCCTGTGAGGTGACAACCATTAGAGGGCATCACTGCTATTTTTTCTTAGCAGGAAACCAGGGGGAGCAAGAGTACAAACTTTCCTTGCAGGGGTCTTCATGATTTAGGCAGAACTGTCTCCCATGTGGTCATTTGTTTGCCTCCCCATTCAGACAGATTGATGGTAGATGTTCAGAGGAACAAATGAAGTTGTATCTGGGAAAAGACAGTACAGGACTACGTTTTAGCTTTTGTGTCATTGTAATTCCTTCCATTGAAAACACTCCCTTTAAGACCTTTTTCTTAACCAACCAAACAGCACTTTTTTTTTTTTTTTTTTTGCTTTAGTTTTTTTCATTATTATTTGTCCTGTTGAGATTTGTCTTGCATGTGTGTAGTTGGGGAAATCATAAGTAAACACGGATGATTTCCTTTATAATGAAGCCTGAATTCCCACGTCTTGCAAGACCCAACTTTTATAGCAAGGATAGCTATTGTGGAAAAGCTGGGTTTCAAGACACACAGAACTACTGACCTGCAGTAATGACACATTCACCTGTATGGAACCTCCTTTGTTAGCAGTGGATATCTCAGCTGCAAGCTGCCAGGAGATGAGATCTGAATAAATAATCTGTAATTACAGTGGAGTAGATGAAGATTGATTGGTGAAAGGAAGTTTTATCCTTTGGGATCAAAGAACTCTTCCTTTTGACTTGACTAAGGCATTAGTTGTTATAGGACAAATAAAGAGGGTAGCCTGCTGTTGAAAATACTCCCTACCTGGGCAGTAGCTCAGTAGATGAAAGAATGTCTCAAGGGTGAGAATGAGCTCCGGCAGCTGAAGGGGTGGAGTATGGAGCGGAGCCAGTGCCCTAGAACTGAGAACGACCCAAGAGTGTTCTCCTTGCACAGGCCAGTGGGCTGAAAACTGGGGTAATGAGATAATCAGCCCAGTCTTTACATAACCAAAGCCAACATCTTCCTCAATTCCCTGCTCTTTTCTCTGATCTCCCAAGAATCTGCTTTCTGCTTCAGCAAGGTTTGACAGCAACAATTCAGGGATGTGGAATTTGAAAATAGAAGCAAAATTCAAATGTAGAAGGACAAAAAAGAATCAAGTTAAACGGGGGTGGTTGCAACTAATTAGCATGTAGGCAGCTTTCTCACACTGAACATAGATACTTGCTTTGATTTTTACAGAGTGAGAGTAAGAGGTCAGTGGTGGAAGGGGTTCCACTGAGTGCCAGAGACTTGAATATGTGCCACCAGGAGAGCTATGGAAGATCAAGGAAATATTCGGTACACATTCTTGAAATCGATGGAAGCTTACATCTCGGAGTTAGCTTTTCACTCAGCCAACCTAACAGTCAAGACCAATGTTCTTCTATGGACTTGGACATCATTTTTGATGCTTTCAAGTACTAACAGCTTTGGCTGAACTGAGCTTTAGGGAGCTTGACAATGAGTGGAAAATAGCAACTGCTACATCACTTACAATTTGACTCCTGTAATTCTCAGTATTCCTCTCAATCAGCACCATTTATAACCATTAAGTTGCATTGACTGGGTCTAGAGGAGGACACACCTTTGCATTTCTCTATTGATGCTTCTGTTATCTATGCTACTAGAGCTTTTTGCCAAGCAAGCTACAGATTGGTGCCCACTGGGGAATAATTCTAGGCATCTCACTCCACTGCCTCATTTAGAACCCCTAATGCATTTACCCCTCTCACCCATCACACTAAAATCTCATTGCAGTCAAAGACAGTGTATTGGTTCACAACATACCCCAAACTGAGTGGTTTGAACCTAGAAATTCCATTTCAGTGCCTGTTTGGGATGCTAGATGCTGGAGATTAAGATGTTGTTGCCATATTCCCCCCTTTTAAAGGGCACCGGCCATGTTGAATTAGGGGCCCACCCTCCTCCAGTTTGATCTCATCCTAACTTTAGTAATATCTGCAGTGACCCTATTTCCAAATAAAGTCACATTCTGAAGTACTGGGAGTAGGGCTTCAATGGAGGAATTTGGGTAGGGGGACACAATTCAACCCGTAACAGGCAGGAACTTGATTAGTAATGTGGATTGAATTAAATATAGCCTTGTAGTTGGCCCTTTATACTTTATTCATAGTAAACCATAATATTTTACAGAGGAATAATGGAAATACTTTTATGATGGCTTCTATATTTCTTCACTTCTTAAATTGAAATAACATTTTTTTTCCTGAATAGTAGGGTGCTATCTGTTTCTTAGAATTAATACAACCAAGTGAGACACTCAGAACATTATTTTGCTTCCATTTCTTCAGCAGAAGAGCTCTTCAGTCAATCCAAACCTCCCTGGCATTCCTAACAAGCCCATTATAATGCTTAATAACCCTCAAGACCAAGTTCTCTTTGCCTCTAAATCCCCCAGGCTTCAGCTTAAGTTGCTTTCTATAGCTCCTGCCTTCATGAATACAAAGAGTAGTTGGCCAACTACTTTGTAGAACTCCTTCCCTGACTAGTGTTATTAGGTTTCCTCTTTATATCCAATAAACAAAATAATCTAACACTGAGTCATCTTTGTGGCTCATACAAAATGTTTTCAGGATCTCCCGATACTCCTTAGTATTTCAGAACTAGGGATGCATCTCTGGGCAGGTTCTGACTTCAGGGTTGAGGAGAACAGAACACGGTGGATTCAGGTGTACCTGTTTTCTTGCAGAGTTGCCCATGGGGGAAGAGGCAAGCCTTGCTCTGAATTTCACACGTCTCTTCTCCCTTGAGCATCTATATTTAATTTCTTTGAAATATATTTAATACTTTTTGTGAGCTTGATACTGGGGCTAGGAGACAGGGATATGGTAATCAGTGAGGCTGGTGACAAAGAGATTAGAGTCTACAGAAGTAGATCTTAGATCTGCTCAGGATTTGACCCTTTCCAGTCTCAAAAATTAAGACCTCCCCAACTTTTCTTTTTGTTACTTCTATCAATATTTTTATTAGAAAGTAAAACAAATTTTGAAGTATTCATTTAAAACACTAATAACTCATCACATCTTTACATAAATAACATCGTAATGAAAATGGTTTTTGATATAGAAAGGAACTTAGTGAAAAGAATGACATTGTTTAATGTCTTTGCATATTTGCATATATTTTTAATGCCTGTCTTTATAATAGAAGATAGTTTAATTCTTTATCTGTTTTTGCATTCAATCTGTTGTAATCTTATTTTGGTTCAAATATAAGAAGATGAGTAACTGGAAAAAGGATGAGTATTTTAATTGCTTTTCAGATAGTTGTAGATCTTCTTTAATGCTATAGCAAAATGCAACAAATGTTGGTTCTCTAAATGATAGCTGCAGTGTGGATTTTGAAACCATATAAGTGAACATTTTATACTCTACTAAACTCCATTAGTTTATTTGATACTTTCAAAGAATATTTTATCTATGCATTGGTTAAGTGGAAAATATTGGCTTATTTAGTTATATAGATTGTCCAAATGTTAATACATTTCATTACACCTTACCAAAAACTCATATTTGTTAATATCTGCACTAATCATTTTGGAAAATCTTTAAGATGTTGTTTACTTGGTGGGGGGGAAGAGCACAAGCCGGGGGAGCAGCTGAGAAAGGGAGAAGCAGGCTCCTTGCTGAGGACTAGGGAGGGCGTGGGTCTCAGGACCCTGAGATCATGACCTGAGCTGAAGGCAGAGGCTTAACCCACTGAGCCACCCAGGTGCCCCTAACTTTATTTTTTCCTAAGATTTTTTTAAAATTTGACAGAGAGAAAGAGAGAGAGACCACAAGTAGGGGGAGTGGAAGAGGAGAAGGAGAAGCAGACTCCCCCTAAGCAGGGAGCCCGATGAAGACCTCAATCCCAGGACCTTGGGATCATGACTTGATTGAAGGCAGATGCTTAACCGACTGAGCCACCAGGTGGACCCGAAAAATATCTTTACTGGGAAGCTTTCAAGCTTCAGGTTTTTTTTGTTTTTGTTTTTGTTTTTGTTTTCAAATGAAAGAACACTATAAAAAACCTAGTTCCACTGATAAACTATTGTATAAGTATTTTTACTTGAGATAGCGATCATCATTTGGCCCATCTTTTGATACTTGCCTTGTGCATCTCACTTCATCAGAAACTATGAAAAAGATATATACTCCAGGGCTGAGATTTAATTGAAATAATTTATTGCCTTATCAGGGAATTCTTAAGTGAAACTATCATTGCTTTTACTGTATGTGGCAGTGAAGAGTATTGGCTACTGGTAAAGTTTGGTTTGAGTTAAGGCATCAGCACTTTTCGCCCATCAGTGCAAATCTCAACATAGTGAGAAAGGCAAACAAAATCTGAATATTTCTGGGGAAACAGTTTTGTGTGGACACTGTGAAAGTATCCACAGGTACGTGGGTCACACTTTAAGAACCACTGGTCTAGTTTGGTCAGTAAACAGGCAAAGGCAATCCAGAGTTTAGGTAATAAGCTGGGGTAGGGTTAGTAAAATCAGGAGTTAGTGGCATGGGGAAAAGCTGCTCTAGGGCGTGACATCAAAACCAAACTCAGATAGATAGAAACTAGGGTGTGTTAGGAAGAAGGAGAAAGGTAAGTGAGAGTCAAAAACCTGTACAGTCAGTGACTTGAAGTTGAGAAAGCGTGGCGCTTTCATAGCTCTGCAGGAGGGCTCCAGGGATCTGAAGAATATAATGTGAAGGACATAAGCAGGAGCTTAGGAAAGGCCACACATGCTGTGTAATGACATTTAGAGTTAAGACCTGTTGGAGTAGTCTAAGGAAGAAAGCACAGTGACCTAAGTTAGGGTGATGGTATTGGGGATGGAGAGGGTGTATGGAGTAGAGAAACACTGCAGAACTAAGATTGGGAAGTCTAAGTTGTTAATTGGATGTCAAGAGGAGAGGAGAGGAGCCAAAGATGACAGTCCTCTTAGTCGTTGGAAGGAGGGGGTAAGCTAATGAGTTTATTTTCATATGTTGCTTTTCCCTGGGCCAACCATCAATATTGACTTTTGAGAAAGGATCAGAGACTCTTTACGACAAAGATGTAACTATACCATCCTTACAAATAAAGTTGGAACAAAACTTGCATTTTTCAAAGCATCTTGGAATTTCAGTACATTTATTAGCCTCTTATTGCAAAGACCATGTTTCAGAAAGAAAGCCTCAGTACCTTTCCCTCAAAGTCCGAGATACCTGGGTTGGTAACATTGACTGCAACCCATTGTTACTAGCAACGTCTCACATTCAGCGGGGTCTGTGGAGCTCACAAAGTTTAAAGTATCACATTAAATCATAAAATGCCCGTAGGTGGGTACCATTATGATGAAGTTAGGTACAACTCACGTTTAATCGAGACTTGCTGCTACCCAGTAGCACACTAGCTCTATGCAAATTCCCCTACCATGAGCATTCTAGGAGTTTCCAGAAGTTTCCCATATATGGTCGTAAATAAGTGTGGCCAGGGGACCTGGGTTCAGCCCTGCTCCTTGTCTCCTTGCTTCAGCTGCCTGACCAGATATTGTTTCGTCAAATACTACAGATGAGTCTTTGGAAAGCAGTCTCATCTGCTGAGCTTTGGATATTTCCTTCTGACTTCCCATTCCCTGGGATAGTTGGGACTTCCACTGGGGACCTTCACTGGTATAATAGAGCCCTTACATGGGCAAAGCCGCCTTGGTGTCTGCTGGGAGGAGTTGAACCTCTTTTACGTTTGTACACCATTAGAGACATTACTGGTGTCCTAAACATCTTAGTCAGACGTCTCTCGAAGGTTCTACGATGGCCTAGGCCCTCACACTCTGCATTCACAAAAAATTTCAACCTCCTTTTCTGCAACCCCAGCCTATCGTAAGTGGCAATATCCCTAACGTATTTTCTCTCAGCCTTTCTAAGAACTTCTCACTCATTTTTGGTGCTTCTTGACTGTTTGACCGAGATGACTGAACGTGCTGGCTTCTCCCTGTCTGTGTTTCCAGAGTTCCTAATTGCTTCAGTGTCTATCAGTAGAAAAGCAGTGGTGGATGTAGAAATAAGCACGCTTCCTGCTATTTTTCTTTGCGGCTTTCTCACATTCCCCATTTATTCAGCTACCTTTTTTGTTTGTTTGTTTGCTTTGAGGGAGTGCTTATTTTCTTCCCTGCTAGGGTTCTGTAAAAGGGCCCTGCCAGAAGCTGTAGGATCCTTTTATTCCCTGTCAGACTTTCTGTTGGGGGAGGGGAGGACGTGAGCTGGACAATTTATTCAGATTTCTGATGCTGGGAATGACTGATTGTGATGGATTCTGCTCATACTGGATTCATTCCCTATTTCTCTTTGATCACATAGATGTGAGGAAAAGGGTTAAAGTGGTTGGAGCAGTAGAAGCGAGGTGAAGTCAGAACTTAGAGACAGTGGGGTAATTATTGTATTTGAGACTTTTGTACCTAGTTTCTCATTGAATGTTAGCCCAAGCAGAACAATTAAAGTGGATTTTAAAGTGACAGAGTACGACGGACTCCTCAAATTGTCACTCACCTGTTCACCTGGTAGTTTTAATGTTTATGACAGTTGTCTGTTACTTTGTTATAGGCTTCAAAACAGTGACATTCTAAGTCTGTAATTCATTGTGTGTTTTAAAGAGACTTTCCTCACCAACTACTTTAAATATTGTTGGTACAGAAAGACAAGTATTTGATTTTCTTTCAGTTTTCAGAGTAAGTGGGTGCTCTGGCAATTTCCTAGGATGAAATTTTTTTCAGTGTGTTTTTAAATTTTCAGTATCATTGTAACTTCATGTATTTTTAATACTGTTCTAAATAAAATTTTAATAAAATTAAAATAAAATCTAAATTTTAGGAGTGTATTTGATGTGTTTTAACACATTCATTTTTTCCTTTGCTCAAATTGTTCCAGGTTTTGGCCAAACAAGGCTCTTCCATACAGGTTCACGTGATCCCCTTTAGTCTTTGATAGTTTCTTTACTTTCTGGCCTATTAAGATATCTCAGGCTTATTTTGTAAAATTCCTTTCTAAGACATAGAATAAGGAATTTTTCCAAGGGGCACTGGTCCTTCAGAAGCCTGGGTGATGTCTGCATTTATTGCTACTGGTATATCATTGCTTTTTCGCTTTTCCAGTGGGGGAAAAAAAAACACAAGAAAATACATTATATTTTCCTTTAAAAATGTATTTATACTAATACTTCTAATTTTTAAAACTTGTTTTAGGCTGTGAATTGGTTGTACATGTATTGTCTAAAGCAAGGTATTGAGTTACCTAGAGAATAATCCAGGTAATGAAAGGAATGAAAGAGATCCAGGAAATGAAAGGGATGAGATAGAGGCTGAAGAATTCAGGATTTTAGAAAAGCATTTGAAGCTTAGAGCCCCAAGCAAGAGAGACTGCTGGCACCTGTAAAGGAGCATGTGAAGGTCAATTGCAGCCCTGAGATGACACCCTAGTCCTTATGTCAGAGTTTGCTTTGGTCATCTGAAGTTCAGGGTCTAGGAGATTCCTCAGAAAGGGCTCATGAGAACAATATTCCCAGAGTTCTTATAGGTTGACAAGTGTGTTTTTTGCCATTTGAAATCCAAGTTGGGTGCATATAAATTACTGAAATCATTTTTCCTTCAATATCTTAAATTTATTACTCCATTATATTCTGGCATAAAATGTCACTAAAAAATTAATAGCAACAGTACTTTCTGCTTATCTTTTCCCCTAATAAGCAACTTGGTTTTGTTGCCTGTAGGCTCCAAGGTTTTTTTTGTTTGTCTTTAGAGTCCACTAATTGTTAGATAATATTTCAGAGTGTGTCATTCTGGGATGTTTTGATGTTTTTCCAAGATACCCAGCATGCCCTTTTAATAGGTGGTTGTAAGTCTTTTTTTTTTTTTTTTTTTGTAGGAGGAGAGGTAAAATTTTCTTAATTTTAGTGTTCTGTTTCACTGTTTGGATTTCCTCTCTAGTAACCCCTTGACATGATGTATTTGCCACCTTTTCAAATACTTTTTATCCCTTTGTTTTCTTTTGATAGTACGTTATCTTTGTTTTTGCCTTTTACTTAAATCATCTGTTGGCTCTCGTGTGCATTCTAGTTCAGGTTTTATTTCTGAAATAGTTTTTTTCCTAACTCTTCTCACCCCATATCTGGATTCCTAAATCCTAATTTGTGGTGTTCTTTAATTTTTAAATTAGATTTAAGAATTTCGTTTAGCTTGTTGGAAATAGTTGGCTATAGTTTTCATCTGTTTAATGGCTGTTCTTACTGGAATAGTTTCAATATCTGTAGGGAAAGGGTTCTACTTCTTGGTCTGTGTTTTGTTTCATCCTCTGGAATTTGATACAATTCTCTTAATTGCTCATACTTGTGTGCTCTTAGATTTACTGAACTCTTAGGAGGTCAGGGTGGGTCAGGTTAGTTTTTTTAGCTTCACATTTCTTAATCCTTTTATTTTTTTAAATCTTTGTCAGATGTTGACAAATTAAGAATTCAATAAATATGACCCTCCACTTTCTGAGATACTCTAACTCTTCTTTCTTCTATTTGTATTTTCCTTTATCATTTACTTCTGTGAATTATGACTTTAAAAATTTGGGGTCTCTCTCCTCTCCCCCATCCCCCATTACCAGGGTGAGGATTTTGTTGAAAGGGGGCATCATCTGTTCAGTTCTGTGAGCTGCTATTGCCAGAGCTCCAGCTCCTTCAGATGCATACCTTCTAATTACCTGTGAGTGTTCAAAGCCTTCCCAGTTTTATTTTGACTTGTCACACTTTCTGTTAATGTCTATTGATTGTTTAGGGCTTCTTCCATTTTCAGGTCCAGTAGATAATCATGTTGCTATCCTCATCTGTCTCCTGCACAGATGCTGATATCATGTTTTGTCTACTTGCCCTTCTATTTTCAGGATCATGGGGATACTTTGCCATTTAATTTTGCTATAAATGTTGCCTGTGCAGTTTCGGTTTTGCATTTTTAGTTTCTCTGTCCATTTTTCTGAGAGCATTCTAGAAGATTAAAAAATACTGTCACTACTGCCTCTATGTTCCCAGAAATTATTTTCAATCCACATTTATTTTTTTGTTTTCCCTTCAATCTTATAGTTTACTGGTACTTTCCATTCATGATGCTGAAATTTTTGGCTGAAAGCATTAATGCAATTATTCTGTCTTGCCATGTATTTATAATGGTGTCAAAATAATCAAATTACTGCATTTACACTTACTACTTACCTTAATATCTAGGTGACCAAGATGTCCTATATTGCCTAAGACTTTCTCAGTTTTCGCACTGAAAATCTTGTGTCCCAGGAAACCCCTCAGTCCTGGGTAGAACCTGGATGACCGGTTACCTTACACATGCTGCTAGAGACAAATTCTCATTTCCAAGCCATCTTTTGGTGTTCTTGTAGTTCGTCTAGGTGGCTGTTTTTATTAGGTTTCTGGTTTATCCTTCTGTTTCTCTTTGAGAAAATGTATTTGTATATATCTGCTTTTTCATAAATGTTTCACTCGATGTTTTCTATTTGATAATGTCTCTTACAGATATATCCTGAAGGTAATTTTGTATCTGTGTTAGATTTTCTTCAGCCCCTTTTACAGTGTTCCATGGTATGGATGACACATGGTTTATCCAACCAGGTCTTTCTTCATTGCTGGACATGAGGTTGCATTTTGGCTTTTAGAGTTAGAAATGGTTGCATAACTACTAGCTTTTAAATACCATTTATTTTTGTCAGTGTATCTTTGAATTCCACAATAAAACTGACTGCTGGATCAGAAGGGATGTGTGTTTGTAGCATTACCAGACATTTGTAAGAGTTGTGCCATTTTGAATTCCCATTAGCAAGGTATGAAAGTACCTGTTTCGTGACACTTTGGCAACACAGAAAAAGTTCCTGTTTTTTTTTTTTTTTTTTTTTTTTTTTAATATTTGACAGTGTATGTGAGAAATGGTATCTCAGTCTAATTTTAATTTATAATTCTTATAATGAATTAGGGCATATTTCCCTATGACTAAGGGTCATTCACATTTTATTTATAACCTTTGTCCATTTTTTTCTTATTAGCTTGCTAGTGTTTTTCATAATGTTTAGAACCTCTTTATAATTCTATATAGATAGGTTGCAAAACATTTTGTCAATATTTCATTTTAGTGTGTTTATGTTGGTTTCTCTGGGCCATTAAAGTTTTAATTCATAACTTTTATGTAATCAGATTTCTAATTTTTAGTCCTAGCAAGATAATTGATTTTTGAGTCATAGTCCAGGAAGCTCTCCTTACTCTTAGTTTTTAATGTAAGGAATTCATCAGTTTTTTGTGCTAGTACTTGTGGAGTTTTATATTTACATTTGGATATCTGATCCATTTGGAATTTTATGTTCATATTTTAACTTTTTTATAAAACTATTTTTGCACTCTATTTGAGAGAGGTATGTTAAAATCTTTAATATTTCCTAGTGTTTCTGTTGATTTCTGCTTCACTTATTTTGTGGTTGTTAGGCACATACAGATCAAGAGTTTTAAAACTGCTTGTTTAAAAACTTTTTATGATATGACCTTTGTTACATTAAAGTTTGTGTATAGCAAAGCTAGATTCTAGTATATTATTAAATGGAAGTTTTCATAGAGTGTTCTATAGTCTTTATTATATCAATCACTTGTGAAAACAAAACAAGCAACAATAAAAACCACAATCCAACAGCAAACAAAGAAATGGATTGTCTCTGTGACTAGTTCCCAAAAAGAGTGGGGGAGGATGTAAGCAGTAGACCACCTAAGCTTATTTCTATCACCTGATGCCTGAGGGAATTGAGACCCTGGGAAATGTAGTCCAAGTCCAGATGCCTGGGTGATAACAAAACAAGGTGGTGAGGAGTGACTTGCAGGACTCATGATACTTTGATCTGTAAGTGGTGTGGCTAGATAATTAGGGCCCCTTGTCCAGATCTTGAAGTTAATTCACTGAGACCGTGAACCCCTCACTGATTCTGCACCCCTCCTCTTAGCAGAAGGAACCCAGTGGGAGAAGGGCAGTGAGGCTCAGGGAGGTTGTAAGAGGAACTCCACCTGCACTCACTACAAGGAAAGACTAGAATTTCATCAAGCAGGAGTGTTCTGACCTGGACCTTTAGTGACATTCTTCTCCATGGAGAAGAGTCTTCCTGCTTTGTATCACCCCCACCCTTTCCCCATGACTCTTCTCCCTTTGCTGCCCCCACTCTGGCCTATTTATGTACCACCTTGGCTTTGATAGAGTCATGGCATCACACTGTCCATGTCCAAAATGTTCACCTGCCCAGCAGAATGAAGACACTGAGCACAGAACTGGCACGGGACTTTGCTGAACCCAGTAAGCTCCTTCACCTTTCCTGGACCTTCCCGCTGCTCCCAGGACAGCTGTCCTGACTTTGAGTCAGGTTTTTATCATCGCTCAAAGATGCCCAGCCTCTTGCACACACCCCAAGATATGTTCTCGCTCCCCCCATCCACAGCCTCTGTGGCTGATACATTTGTCAGCCAGGGCCATGGGGTCTGTACCTTCCCCCATTTTGGTTTCCACATGAGGCATAATTACCACCTTAGTCTGCCCTTTTTGCTGGTTACAGTTTTCACTGTCTCTTTGGGCTCCTGTCTTTCCATAAATTATCACAGCTGCCTCCCAAACTCATATTTTTGGGTTATTGGTTTTGTCTCTATAAATTAGATTTTGAAAAGATAGATCCTATTAGAAAGTTGCACTTACTAAAACTTGAGGTCCAGACCCTTCAGGTCTGTAGAATGAAGAAATTTTAAGATTAGAGCATCCTTTTATCATACATGGTCACCTCTGCACTTCTGGCTGCTGGATATCTGGAAGCTAGTTTCTTAGTAGAGATAGTGTAGACTGTGAATCCACAGTTTTCATCATATTAAAATTTTATGTTTGTTGCAGTATGCTATGAAATGGGCTTAAAGAGAAGGAAAAAGGAAGTTTTATGACAGTTTAGTAAACCAGTATTCATATAATATCTCAGTAAAATTTTGGGGTTAATAAAGTGTTAATGTCTTGCATTGGCCACACTCACACACCCCCCCCTCCTGCCCCCTCCAGGCTCTTTTCTGGAAGAGCAGAACAAGCTGGAGATAACCAGAACATTCGAGCTCCGCCAACTGCATTCAGGCTTCTCCTATTTATTCGGAGCACAGTATCAATATTTATTTTTGCACAGTGAACAGGCTTCAGTGGGCTGCTGTGAACAGGGAAATCGCTGTAGAACCCAGGATTTTTACTCTTCACAGAATTCGGTTCCTAAGTCTGCAGGAAGCTCCATTCACCTAGGTGGGTAAATGCCTCCTGAAAGTCTTAGGAATTTGTGGGAGGCAGTGCTTGGGGGAATTTGGGGATGGTTGGGTGAGGATACCCAGGTGATCTGATTAAAATAAGCTTCCCTGTGATATGGTTGTGTATATTAGAAGATCTCCTTGGGAAATACTCACAGAAGCCCTCATTCTGGGAGAGACTGATGCTTTTCTAAACAGAGCCCACCTTTTACTCTCTGGGTCAGTGGAGAGAGATGGAAGGCTCACTAGGCTGGATGCCTCCTATCAGGAGTAACCTGAGGCTTGAGTAAATGAGAGGACCCGGTGGATTCTAAAACCATTACCACTGCAAAAGAACATTTGGAGCCCAATTAAACTGTTTTCTAAATTATGCAGTGTTTCTTCACAAGGATGCTTTCTTTTGAATGAAACCTTGACATGTCTGTGGACACTCCTAATATTTGCAGGCTTATGCCGTGGTTGTAGGGAGGGGGAAAAAATATTCAGAACCGCCTCCCAGCTCTCATAATCTGAGGAGGAACACTGGGAGCTGTTGGCCTTTAGAGCCACATAACTTGTCATCTTTGCTCTGCTGTTGTTCACTTCAGACTGAAATGCAGGCACAGTTCTTGGAATGACGAAGCTGAATAAAGATGGGTGAAATTGCACATTTTTCCATATTTATTTATTTTTATTTTTATTTTCTTCAATTTTATTTAATTTCCTTTTTTTTCAGTGTTCCAGAATTCATTGTTTATCCACCACACCCAGTTCTCCATGCAATCCCTGCCCTCCTTAATACCCACCATCAGACTCACCCAACTCCCCCATTCCCCTCCCCTCCAAAACCCTCCGTTTATTTGAGTCCACAGTCTCTCACGGTTTGTCTCCCCCTCTGATTTCCCCCAACTCCCTTCTCCTCTCCATCTCCCAATGTCCTCTGTGTTGTTCCTTATGCTCCACAAGTAAGTGAAACCGTGTGATAATTGACTCTCTCTGCTTGACTTATTTCACTCAGCATAATCTGCATTTTCCATATTTAGATTTCACTATATTTCTAGATCTAAACTGATGTCAGCAAGAGTTTTCCCGCTGAACGAGGTGCTGATTCTTGTAAGGCTTACACTTTCTCTTACCCCATGGTATCTGGACAGAGTGTTCCAGAAAGGACTTGCTGCCAACATCACGTTGCAGGGGTTTGTTCATTGTAGATCCAGTTCTGAGGTTCAAGGCAAGTATTTGCAAATTACTACCCATAATGCACAAATAACCCCCAAGTAGCTTAAGGTTTTTTTTTTGTTTTTTTTTTTCCCAGCACTCTATTCTATGATACAGGATTATGTTGATGACATGAAAATTTAAAAATGAAAATTCTTGCCTGTGGAGTCACAGTGCTCCATGAAAACCCAGGAAGGATGAGGCTTCCTGATCAGATATTCGGATGAGCAATCCAAGCACAGCAGAAGGAAGTTGAAAAGGAAAAAAAAAATGTTCTACACAGTATTAGATTATAATCCTCTTAAGACAAAGACAAAGTTGTTACTTTTTCTTTTCTGTTAGAGTTTATTGATATCATTAGACTTGTAAACGGAATGACGCTTTTCACAGGCCAAAAGGAAGGCGTCCCCCCCTGGGGTGAGGAGCTTCTCTTTCAGTTGAATTGTCAAACTGGGGTTGAATAACCTCAGAGGTTCTGGAGAGGTCAAATAAATGACCTCTAAGGTTCCCCGGACCTCATTTTATAGATCCACAACTCATTAATGCTTCAAGAGGAATTAAAAAGGGAACTCCTGCTTTGTGGCACCTACCAAGTGGCAGTTGCCTTCCAAAAAATATAAAGCACATAGTTATCTACAGTTAGTGTTTGATTTTAATCCTGTTTCAAAAGAATAAAAGAAAATGCCTTAAATTTACATATGTGAAAAGTTTTCACCTGCACTGGGTTGTTTGTCTTATCAGCTTCTAAGGAGAGGAGGGCAGAAGTGTTTATTATCATTTTGTAGATGGGAGACACCCCAGAGGCTGTGTAACTGAACCCCCCGACCCCCTCCTCAGCTGGGTCAGTGAAGGTTTACATGGCATTGAGCAGGATAAGCAAGGTAACCGTAACCATAATCCCCACTAAGTTATGGGCAGTTGCATTAGCTCCAGAAATAAACAGAGGCTTATTGAAAATATCTTAAGGGTAAGGGATGATTTAAATGCAGTTCTTCTTGGGGTTATGCTATGTAGGGGTGTGTAGGATACGACTGTGTGCCATAGCAGGAGCGATTGGTAGTTTCTAATGGAGTTGGATATGCCTGCGCAATTTCATTCACAATTTTTAAATTTCCGGGTTGAATTTGTTCATTTGCCTTGTATTAAGATATCTCCCAAATATAGAAAAGTAGGAAGGATAACTTTTAAATAAATAAAAGCCATTGTTCACAAGAATGGATTAATAATTTGGTGGCTTTTTGCCTTGCCCCTAGTTTTTAAAATAGTATATATTTAAAATCTAATGGTTGTGCAGTTTTAAATATAATACTACATAGATCTATGTAACAGTTTCTAATGACCATATATAATTGCATCATAGGGATTAATCATTTTCTGATAAGCAGTTAGGTTAAAAAAAAATCATAGCCAACATTTATCAGGTACCTTCTATGTCCCAGACACTAAGTAGGTATTTTTGCTTTTTAAAAATAATAGGCATAGGCAGGGAAAGTCAGAATTCAGAGCATCTCTTCATAAATCTGTTGTTCTAGCCCATGTCTACCATGACGGCACAACTTATAATATGGAACGTTTGTCTAAGACTAGTTGCACGTACTATTGTGTTTTGAGGCCCAGAGGAAATCAACTACAGACTTTTTTCTGTGACAGCTTTCTGTAAATTTTTACTTAAGATTACATCCAAAAATTGAGGACCCAGAAAATAAGAGATTGCTTCGGTCACCCAAATATGTCTAAATTCTAAGGCTACCATAGGGGTGGATCTGGCCTCAAGCAGTTGACATTTTGTCTTTAATAGAGTTGGCTTCCAAACTGAGTCTGGAATCCTGTGGACATCTAGGACCTTCACTAACTTGAATTTCTCTTGAACTAGAGAGTAGCTTTAGGTTCCTCCTAACCTGCAAAATGAGCCAAAGGACTGCATTCCCTGAAGGCTAATAAATGTCCCTTTTTATAAAAACATAGAAAATTTAGTTAATTTAAATGATCACATCTGTGATTCAAAGTACATCTGGCCTTACAGAAAACAGCTGGGTCCGGAAGCCAAGCTGGTGAAGGCTGAATACATTGTAGCAGGGAGATAATTGGTCTCAGAAGTAAAGATTTCCAGAAGCACAGCTATTCAACATTATTCCAAGGAGTGTCTCTGGAGGAAGATTGATCTTGACATGCCATTCTTCTTTCTGCGGTGTCCTCCGACAGTGCATGAAGACAATGGCAGTTAGCAGGGGAGCTGGAGAGAAAAGCTCCCAGGGCGTTTGCAGGAGATTCATTCCTGTGGCAGACAAAGTCCATCAAGATGTGGACTCTTTGTTCCGTCCACTGTCTTTCAAGCAAGCCCCGACTCTCTGTGCAGAGGAGTAAGACCATTTGAAGAGGCATCAAATGGTTTAGAGAAAGGGTGCACATTTAGCTAGTCCTTCATGCCAAACGTTCCCAGTTCCTGGGCTTGGAGGCCCTGGGAAAATGAGTACAACTGTCAGTGCTGACTTGTTTTTTAGGTCTAGTGAGTTTTGTGTACAAAGATTCTTCAGAGGTGACTTGGGTTTTACATGTAATATTCAGTTTCATAAAGTTGCTCATTCAAAACCCAAGTTACTCCTTAAATTTCTGTATAGAGCACTGGTAAATTTTTCAGACTATGAATGTTTGGTACCCCTTACAAACGTAGATCATTAACTTTTAAATAGTGTAAGCTGCATTTATAAATTGAACATTTCCTTTTTAAAGTAATCTGATGTAATGATGTTCTTAGGTTCCAAAGTTCGTAAGGCATTTTTATGTCTAATTTACCTTATAAATAAATGAATCTTAAGAGCCTGTAAAACAGTGTTCCTCGAGGTGTGGGTCCCTGGGCCAATATCAGCATCCCCTGAAAATGTGATTTAGAAATATAAATTCTCAGGCTGCATCCTAGATCGACTGAGGAAAAGAAACTAGGAAGCTAAAGCTGTGTTTCAGCAAGCTCGTTTGAGAAGCACTTATTCAAACGTTCCAGTATTATATGCAATTTTGTAAGATTTCAGGTTAAATTACAAGTCTAAATAAATCCCTTAATTAGATTTTCCATCAAAATCCTAAGACTTTGTATTAGGACACATATAAGACAGTATTAGAACACCCTACTTTGTCAGATCCTCTTACATATTATCAATACCCCAAATACCTCCTATATATAGGTTATTTCTGAACCTAACTTTAAAAATGAGTGCCAGGAGCTATGATTGACTTAATTTCTTTGTATAGAATTTATCCTCTGAGGAAACCACTGTGGTTTTGCCTGCCAAGTTTTCAATTCACCCTTCAGCTGCTGAAGGTTGCTAATTGACTGAAGATTTTGGTTCCACTTGTAACCTGGGGCTGGTGATATGGTCCTTTCATAATCATTAAGCCATAGAACCCACAACTTACTGAAGGGACTGATCACCTTAGCCCACCTCCTTAGGTATGAGGATCGCTCATTCCTTGATTTTTTTCAAGAAAAATTTCACACCCTCCACCCATGTAAACCAGTGGTTAGCTTTTGTTAATCAATTTGTGACTTCTAAATACTTGTTTTTCCACAATGGCCACAGTTGCCAAACTGTGGGAAGAGCCAAGATGCCCTCTAAGGGACGAATGGATAAAGATGTGGTCCATATATACAACGGAGTATTTTGCCTCCATCAGAAAGGATGAATACCCAACTTTTGTATCAACATGGAAGGCACTGGAAGAGATTACGTTGAGTGAAATAAGCCAAGCAGAGAGAGTCAATTATCATATGGTTTCACTTACTTTTGGAGCATAAGAAATAACACGGAGCACATGGGGAGATGGAGAGGAGAAATGAGTTGGGGGAAATCGGAGGGGGAAACAAACCATGAGAGACTGTGGACTCTGAGAAACAAACTGAGGGTTTTGGAGGGGAGCAGGGTGAGATGTTGGGTGAGCCTGGTGGTGGGTATTATGGAGAGCACGTATCTCATGGACCACTGGGTGTGGTGCAGAAACAATGAATTCTGGAACACTGAAAAGAAATAAAAGAAAATAAAATGAAAAAAAAAAAACTCGCTTTTCCTATCTGTCTCCTGTAACCATTGATCTTCGTGTTCAAATGGCTTCGGATTGAATTTGGAGAGTCACAAAGCTGTCTGGGATTTCACTTCCTACAGAGGCTATTTCCATGCCAGTGACAAAGGGTCTCTGAAACCCGATGCATCCTACATGTGGTCAGTGATTGTAAGTATTTGATTTTGTGAATACACTTGCAATTACTTTTCAGATGAGTGGAGATGCTGTTGTACTTATAAAATATGGCATTTTCAAGCATTACTGATTTTATAGTAGCTTTTTGTCATTATATATTTTTGTCGGTGAGTGCTAAAAATACAGCCGAATGTAAGCGTTCACAAAGTCGTTTTCTGTTAAAAGGGTCCTCATTTGGAAAACACACCATAAGCAAGTGAAAGGATAGGTGCTGTATGTGAAATGCATTTAGTTATTTGTCTTATTATTATCTAAGAGTAACATGTTTTCAGCCAAAATGAAGCAGTTGGGGCATAGAGACTGCAAATGAAAAGTGAATTTTGGTATAATATGTAGGTCTAAAGATGATACTGCTAACCTAGCATCACAAGAGGATATATTTATAATAGATTTTTCAGTGGAGTGTTGCAGATATAATTCTGGCTAGCTTGAGTAATTTCCTATTTCTATTTATGTGAACAAGCTACTTACCAACACCTCTTCTACCACCACTTCAGAGCATCTCTCATCTGGAATATTGCATTGGGGTCTGAACTGGCCTCCCTGCCTCTACCCTCACCAACTACATCAGCACCTATCCCCCTCTACCCACTTATATATAGCTTCCATGGTGATCCTGTCGTTCTTCTGTGCTAAATCCAGTGCTTTCCCAGCTCAGAAGAAAGAGCTATTCTTTAAAATAGCATTCAGGGCTGCCCGTGATGTGACCTTCTTTCTTTCTGACCTCTCTGCTGCTTCTCTCTTCTAGCCACTTGGAACTGTTTGCTAAATATACCAAGCTTATTTTGCCTCAGGGCCTTTGAATCTGCCATTTCCTCTGCCAGAGAGATCTGTTGGTGTTCACGTGACTTCCTAGCTCACTTTCTTGACACATCTGCTTAACTATTAGCTCTTCAAGGAAGCTCTTCCCATCTAGCTTAACAAAATGGCAAAGTCTGCCTCCCCCCCCTTCCTGTTCTTTCCCAATACCATGTTTTAATTATACATCTGTCTCCCTTTCCCCCGACACTATGTGTACTGTATGAGGGCAGGGATTTGTTCTCTTCCATATTCCATGTGCTTGAAGTGGTGCCTGCATACAGGGGCAGCACCCAGGAAATAAAGGCTGAATGAAACCAATGGAATCCAAAAAGAGGTCTGTTTCTTCAACCTCACCATCTTCCATGAATGACCCCAGAGTATAATTCTATAAATTCTGGCCCTGATTCTTTGGAAGAATGCATCTTCCAATGGATGTGCTATGGATAGCTATTGTTAAGAACAGTAGAGACTCTTTCCAGATCTAGGGTGAGTCAAAAACAGGTTGGGGTGTCAGAACTTTGTATGCATGAGAGGAATACAGCTTCCACTTATAACTGTCAGCTATAATCAGGACTTAGAACTTTTCAAGCTTTCTCCTTTAGTGTGGTCTCTCCACCCTCCCTTCCCCACTCCACCCTGGGCCCATCCCCAAGCTGGTGACATTAGAAGTGGGGAGGATGGGACCTAGATCGGTCATTCATTTCTTCCTAGGAACATTCAGGGTCATGGCAATCTAAATTATGGGTTTAACTTTAATTTTTTCAAGAGCAAGTTTAATTAGTTAGAATATTCTTTTGGCTTGGATTTATGATCCAGGCTAGGCCTAAACCTGTTTACCTGTGCTGGACAATATTGGTAGTTCTGTTCTGCCAGCTCCACACTGGCTTTCTCTTCACTAAGGGTTGGAAGACTCCAAATTCAGTCTCCTAGGCTACCTTTGCCAGCTGTCCTCCTGGTGTGCCCTTCTAGCAAAAGGCCCTGGTGGGAGATTGTCAAGTGGGAAGAGGAAAACTTATATTGGTATGCCTCTGGGAGGGGGGGGGGTGCAGCTGTGGCTGAGGTGGTTACCTGTGGACACGGGCTCTAGCATTGTTGCTGGCAATTTAGTAGCAAATAGGGGCACACTTCCTGCTTAGGAGTGACATGGTTCCATCAGAGTATCAGTCTGTGGATTCAAAAGATCCAGTCCAGGAAGGTGGTGTCTTCCTGATCCTAGATTAACAAACAGTCTCTCTTTGGCTCTTCTACCCTTCCCTTCAACCTCAATTCCAACTCCTCCATAACCAAGGTCTTTCGTTAAGGTTCCTATTATAAATACATGGAGTAGTTTCTCATTTCCTGACTGGATGTAGATTCACTGTTTGGATCCTAAACGTAAGCTTTCATCTCTTTTCCAAGTGTATAAACCATAATATGGGTATTCTCTAATATCAAGGAATCACAAAGAGAAATTTTGTGTTGACAGGCTAATTAACCAGAAGTGGGTATCCCCTGTGATTGGTTAGGGGTGTTCAGGTATTCATCAAGTCCTGGTGGATTTGGGACTGATGGTTACAAAAGTTATTGTCTTCCTGGATTATTACTAGAAATAACAGCCTGACTTCCTACAAGTCTGACCTATCAAAGACAGGTTTCCTGGGCTAATGACAAAGGGTGTTTCCTGGATAGATTGCTGGTCATGGGTCAGAGTCCATGTACTTTTAAATATTTTTTTAATTTAGGTATGGTTGACATATGGTGTTATATTAGTTTCAGGTATATGACAGTGAGTCGATAAGGGTATTATGCAATGCTCATGATAAATGCAGTTACTGTCCTTCTACATTATTATAATATTAACTCTGTTCCCTGTGCAGTACTTTTTGTCCCCCTGACATTTTATAACTGGAAATGTATTGCACCCCCCCAATCTTTCTGGTAACCACCAGTTCTCTGTATTAGATTCTGTTTGGGTTTTTGTGTTTTATTTCAATTTCACATAAAAGTGAAATCATGGTATTTCTTTCTCTGACTTTAGTAAGATACCCTCTAGGTCCAACCATGTTGTCAAGAATGGCAAGATTCTACTCTTTTTTAAAAATATTTTATTTATTTATTTGACAGGCAGAGATCACAAGTAGGCAGAGAGGCAGGCAGAGAGAGAGAGAGGGGGAAGCAAGCTCCTTGCTGAGCAGAGAGCCTGATCCCAGGACCCTGAGATCATGACTTGAGCCAAAGGCAGAAGCTTTAACCCTCTGAGCCACCCAGGCGCCCCTTTTGTAACTAATATTGTTATATACACACACACACACACACACACACACACACACCCCTCACACACATCTTCTTTATCCATTCATCAATCAGTAGGCACTTAGATTGCTTTCATATCTTGGCTATTATAAATAATGCCGCAATAAACATATGGTGCATATATCTCTTTGAATCCATGTTTTCATCTTCTTTGGGAGAATACAAAGTGAAATACTGGATTGTATGGTATTTCCATCTTTAATGACTTGAGGAAATCCCGTATTGTTTGCCACAGTGGCTGTACCAACAGTGTTAAGAGGATTCCCTTTTCTCTATATCCTTGCCAACACTTAATTTTTTGTCTTTTAGATACCAGCCATCCCTATAGATATGAGAATGATATCTCCTTGTGGCTTTGATTTGTATTTCCCTGATGATTAGTGATGTTGGACATCTTTTCATGTGTCTATTGGCCATCTGTAGATCTTTGAAAAGTCTATTTGGGCCATCTGCCCATTTTTTAATTGGATTTTTTAATTTTTTTGCTGTTGTAGGAGTTCTGTTTATATTTTGAATATTAAACTCTTATTGGATATATCATTTGCAAATGTCTTTTTCCATTCCATAGGTTGCCTTTTAGTTTTGCTGTTTTCCCTCACTGGGCAAAAGTTTTTTTTTTTTTTTTATATAGTCCCAGTAGTTTATTTTTGCTTGATTCCCTTGCTTTAAGGAGCTATATCCTGAAAAATGTTGCTAAGGCCTATGTCTGAGATATTATTACCTATATTTTCTTTTAGTAGTTTTATGGTTTCAGGGCTTAATTAGGTCTGCAATCCATTTGGAGTTTTTGTGTAGGGTGTAAGAAAGTGATCCAGATCCATTCTCTTGCAGGCAGCTGTCTAGTTTTCCCAGCACCATATATTGAAGAGACTGTCTTTTCCCCCATTGTATAGTTTGCCTTCCTTTGTCATAGATTGACTATGTAAATCTATGTGGATTCATTTCCAGGCTCTCCATATATATATGTATATATATCTGCCCAGAACCCCCCTCTACCCACGCCCAGATCCCCACCCCACCCCCCAGGCTTGTGCTCTCTCTTTCTCTTTCTTTCAAATAAAATCTTAAAAGAAAACACAAAAACTCAACAGCTTTGCTATTTAAGGGAAGTTCTGTTTTTATATATGGTCTGGCCATTGTCCACTTATATATTTACTCTTTCAGAGGTAATGGTCTTATGGAACCGCTTTCCTGCTAACCTTGGGCAAGAATGTTGGCTCTAAGCCAAGGCTACAAGCTTAAGTAAAAGAGAAGACAACCATCTTGGATCTCTTAAGCATTTCAAGTCAGGTCATAAGCAAGAGAGAGTGAGAGTTGATATCAAAAGAAAGATTTGGTATTGCACCCTCTGCCAAAAACTCAGAATTGCCTGGTCAGTCAACCTACTTTCTTAAGATCTAAAGTTCTAATTCAAACCTAGCAAAATGTGGAAAGCAAATTTTAATAGCTACATACATTGACAGTTTTGTTCTTGTTTTTTTTTAGAATTCCATTTTAAGGAGTTTGCAGAGATTTCCAGTAACCCTTGAGCAATGCTGCACACATTTGATCTCTTTGTCAGTTTTGGTTTAAAAAAAAAAAAAAGAAAAGAAAAGAAAAGAAAAAACTTTGTAGGAAAGTCCCCAAAGCATTTAACACTACACTTATATTGCATGGTGTGGTGGGTGTTCCAGTGTGTGTAGAATGGGGCCTCAGCAATGCTCTTCGCGTGACATAATTATAAATCAAAATGCATCTCTGACAAGTGTAAACATTTGAGCCCACACAATTAATTCTGCATTATGTCATTTTCAGCTAAGTCATGGCTTGTTAAAAATGCAATGTTTTCTGCTAAAAAACCTCATTGTTTCTCTAACTAATTTTCTATTTTGTCATAGCAGCTCTGGGTTTCTTCATGAATTCACTTACTACCAGTGGACACAGGATGGGAGAAAGAACATGACAGAGTTATTACACAAACCCATTGCTTTGGCAAAAGATCAGAAGGAATACAAACACGGAGCCTTGCTATCTCCAGATTAAGGCTGCAAAACTAACAAGTAGCATTTGCCTTTTTATTCTTCTTACTTTGCAGCCTAAAATGATCTAGATCATACTCACTTTGTGGAAAGCAACCACCTCTGAATCTAGATGCCTTCTCAACTGGCAAATGGTACTGAGTTCTTTAGAAATCCCTTTGCTGGATTGACTGCTATTCTCAGCTGTCATTTGCCATGCTGACATAGCACTGGCTCAAGTGTTTAAGCAGGCTTTTTTGTTTTGTTTTGTTTTGTTTTGTTTTACTACTTCTGGAGACAAAGAATTGTTCCTGTCATTTGATAGCCTTGAAGCAGAAGCAGGAGCTTCAAAGGACACCCTGGAGAGTCACGGGAACAGGTTCCCCAGCTGCTTCCTGAGTGATGCATTTCATTTAAACTCATTCCAAAACCATTGGCATCCCCAGCAAAAGGCCCCATGAAATCTATCTGGAGGTGGCATGCCTTAAAGGAGGTTCCCCCCCACCCTTTGGTTTGTTTTTTCTTAGCCTGTGTTTGCTGAAAGTGTGTCTTTTAGGCTGCTCCTACAGCCATGCAAATACACAGAGGCATGCTGAATGCCCAGACACATGTATGTGCCTTGACATGTGGGCATTTGCCATTTTTGTTCACACATAGTAATCTATTTGTGATGTGAAGTTTCTTCAGGATGCCTCTGTAGTCGATCAACTCCACATTAGCTAAGTTGAAGTATAAAGGTAGACATTTTAGGGGTTTTATTAAGGAAAGAGCCATTTTACTGTGAGTCTCCCTTCCCCCACCCCAAATGTGTCTTTCACATGAACCACACTGTGTGATGCCTTTATTTCTGTAAGGAGGATTCATGCATTGCTCACTGAAGCCCCCTCTAGCTTAAAAGGGGTAGGGAAAGGGCTTTCCTTTTGACCCTTTAAGCCATAAGCAAGATGCAACAGCTGGGTGGTGGTTTTTTAATTTAATTTGGTTAAACTGTGTGATCTTTGGGAAAGCATGAAGCAGTTATTTGGATCTTGGCTTTCACCGTGACCTCCGTGGTGATCTCTGCCCCTTCCCCTTCTAGTCCTCTCTCCATCTCCACCTCAATAAAAAGGGAGGCTACAGGGTTGACACCCAGGGGGCTTGAGCTTGCTTTGGAGAATATGGCAGAATACCCAGGCTGCCAAATTCCTGATGATCAGAGAGGTCTTGCTGAGGACCAGTTTAAACTGGAAAGCACATAAGCTTCATTGGGCTATTTCAAAGTTCACGCAGCTTTAGCGCTAATCCTCTTAACATATTAGCCAAGTGACTCACATACCATGATGGCAGTGGTGCAAAGTCCTCTTGAATTTTATTTACATTTCTCTGCATGGTAGAATCCAGTCAGTTCATTCTCTTCTGAGATGCCTTCCTCATCCTCATGTTCTGCCCCAAGGTGGTAGAAATCACTGGAAGGCCAAATTGCTTATGCTAACATATTTGAAGATTTTACATAACACTGCGTTCCCAAAGTCCTGGAACACTTGCAGTACGTTGGCTTAGAGATTCCGCCCCTCCCCCCACTTCTGCAAAGGATAACATCTTGGCTGTAGACAAGGTAAGCATTTCCAGTATGAATGTTTAATGAAGATGAAGTCCGCATGCAGCATGCTGTTTATTTTACTTTCTAATAAACCCATGCTCAGCAATAGTCTTATGACTGCTGCGACTTCTTACCACAATTTTTCAGCTGCTGCTTTGCTCAAAAGAAATTTCTTTCAACATTACCATTCTTACAATAAACTAATTACCTAAAGCATGAAGAACCCAAGGTTGTGAAGAAATGAGCTAAAAACAAACCCCTAAGAAATTTTTTTAACCTTCAAGTATCATGTGCAAGTTCATATATAACGATGCAAGTGTGCAAGCTCTGAGGTTTTCAGGATACATTTTCTTTTTTTAAAAAGATTTTATTTATTTATTTATTTGTCAGAGAAAGAGAGCACGCACAAGCAGGCAGAGGGGCAAACAGAGGCAGAAAGAGAAGCGGGCTCCCTGCTGAGCAAGGAGCCCGATGTAGGACTCGATTCCACGACTCTAGGATCATGACCTGAGCTAAAGGCAGCGGCTTAACCTGCTGAGCCATTCAGGCATCCCATCAGGATATATTTTCAATTCCAAATGGGTCTATAGATGTAGTGGACACCCCTCAAAAAATTCATCATTGACAATAAAAATACTGTGTGAGTAAAGAGCTAGGAACCAGAAAAAGACAGACTTGAAATGCTAGAAGCAATAAGAAAGAATGGAAGACCCCAGAGGGAATGGAGCAGATTTAAAAGATATATTCCAGGGGTGCCTGGGTAGCTCAATCAGTTAAGCATCAGACTCTCATTTGTTTGTTTTTTGTTTGGCTCAGGTCATGATCTCGGGGTCATGAGATCAAACCCCATGTGGGACACCACTCTGGGCATGCAGCCTGCTTGAGATTCTCTCCCACCCTCCATGCCTTGATTGCACTTGTTCTTTTCCTCTCTCAAAAACAGGTACATAAATAAAAATGCTTGTTTACTGAAAAAAAATATTCCAGGTTTGGCTCAGTTGCTAGCTGGTTGAACATTTTATAAGAGGAGGGAGAAGTAACTTACCCAAGGTCACATAGCCATAGTTATGATGGCTATTCATTGAGGACTTACATGCCAGCTGACTGGCTGTATATATATATATATATATATATACACATATATCCATGTTGTTATAAATGGCAATTTTTTATGGCTGAGTAATATTCCTTTACATACACACCACCTCTTTATATACTTATCCATCAATGAACGTAAGTTGTTTCCACATCATAGCAGTTAAAAATGCTGCAATAAACAAGAGGGTATAGATATCTTTTCAAATAGGTGTATTCATTTTCTTTGGGTAAATACCCAGAATTGGAATTACTAGATCATAAGGTAGCTCTGTTTTCATTTTTTGAGGAACTTCCATACTGTTTTTCTCAGTGGCTGCACCAATTTACATTCCCACCAATAGCATACGAGGGTTCCCTTTTCCCCACATCCTTGCCAAAACTGTTTTTTTTTTCTTCTTGATTCTAGACATTCTAACAGGTGTAAAGATGGTATCTTATTGTTTTGATTTGCATTTTCCTGGTGATGAGTGATACAGAGCATCTTTTCACGTGTCTCTTGGCCATCTGTATGTCATCTTTGGAAAAATATCTTTCAGAACCTTTGCCAATTTTTTAATTGATTTTTTTCTTCTGTTATATGAAGTGTTTGTTTAGGATAATAAGCCCTTATTAGGTATATGATTTGTGCATATCTTCTGTTCAGTAGGTTGCCTTTCATTTTGTTACTGAGTCTTTTTGCTCTGCAGAAGTTCTTAAGTTTGATCTAGTTCCCTTTTACTTTTTGCTTTTGCTGCCTTTCCTTTTGGAGTCAGTTTCAAAAAACTCTTACTGAGACCAATGTCAAGGAGCTTATCACCTATGTGTGTTTTGTTTTTGTTTCTGGTGGCTTAAAATGACAAAAAAATTTTTCCCAGTTCTAGAAGCCAAGGCTGAAATCCGTATCACTGAGCTGAAATCAAGCTGTTGCCAGGGCCATGTTCCCTACAAGGCTACAGGAGAGCGTGGCTTCTTGCCTCTTCCAGCTTCCGTGGCTGCCAGCGTTCCTTGGCTTGGGGCCACATCACTCTAATCTTGCCTATGTGATCACATGGCCATTTCCTCTTTGTGTGTCAAATCTCACTCTGTCTCTCCTTTTCTAAAGACATTTGTGATTACATTTGGGGCTCACCCAGATGAGAATAAATCTCCCCATCTCAAGATCTTTACATGTCTTTTTTTTTTTAAGATTTTATTCATTTATTTGACAGAGAGAGATCACAAGTAGGCAGAGAGGCAGGCAGAGAGAGGAGGAAGCAGGCTCCCCAGTGAGCAGAAAGCCCAATGTGGGGCTTGATCCCAGGCCCCTGAGATCATGACCTGAGCCAAAGGCAGAGGCTTTAATCCACTGAGCCTCCCAGGCGCCCCAAGTTCTTTACATGTCTTTAGAAATTCTCAAACTAATCACATATGCTAAGCACAGACTTTTTTTTCCCCTCCATATGAGATAATTTTCACAGGTTCCATGGATTAGGACATGAGTGTCTTTTAGGGGGGCCATTATTTAGTCTACTACACAAGTCATGAGATCATAAGAGCTTTCAAGGGATTTTCACATAAGAGTGTTAGTACTAATTCTACTTATTTTTAAGTGATAAGGATTTTTCTTTTAATTACTGTTTTTTTTTTAAGATTTTTATTTATTTATTTATTTGACAGACAGAGATCACAAGTAGGCAGAGAGAGAGAGGGAAGCAGGCTCCCTGCTGAGCAGAGAACCCGATGCGGGGCTCGATCCCAGGACCCTGGGATCATGACCTGAGCCGAAAGCAAAAGCTTTAACCCACTGAGCCACCCAGGCGCCCCTTTAATTACTGTTTTAATAGCAGTTGTATCAGTTAGAAATTGCATTCAGTTACTTGCAACAGAGTGTCCTAGAGTGACTACCCTTTTCAAAAAAGGTGACTTAAATAAGATAGAAAATTTTCTTCTGTGTGGGAGCATTTATAAGTAGACACCCCAGGACTAACTAGTATGTGCCTCTAAAAAAATCATTAAGGACCTGGTATTTTTCCATTTCTATGCTGTGTCACCTGGATTCCATCCTCAGGGCTACTTCATGTTTCAAGATGGTGGCTGAACCTCCAGGCATTACATCCATATACCAAGCATCAGAAGGGCATAACATCAGCTTACAGCCTAATGTCTGGAACCTACTAGATGCACTGAGATTCGAAATTGGAACATTTAGTTTTCTACCTGGGCCACATTAGCCAATTTACTTTTTTAAGAAGGGGAGACAGATGTTGGACATCAATTAGCAGTCTTTTCACAGTAATAAACATCCTTAAAACTTTTTTTGATTCATTTAAAACTTTTTGAGGAATAATTGACTTTCAACATTGTTTTTCAGGTGTACTACATAGTATTCAATATATTATGAAATGGCCACAGTCTCGTTACCATCTGTCACCAGAGTTGTTAAATAATTAACTATATTCCTTATGCTGTATGTTATTTTCTCATGTCTTATAACTGGAAGATTATATCTCTTAACCCCCTTCACCTATTTTATCCATCCCCCTACCTTCTCTCCTCTGGTGACCATCAGCTCTCTGTATGAGTCTATTGTGTTCGTTCATTTTTTTTTCTTAGTTTTTTTGCATATAAGTGAAGTCCTCTCTTATCTGTCTTTCTGACTTAGTCTAATACTCTCTAGGTCCATCCATGTTTTTGCAAATGGCAAGATTTCATTCTTCTGATGGCTAACATTCCACTATGTGTACATATGCATGAGTGTGTTTGTATCCATACACCACCACATCTTTATCCATTCATTGATCAGTGGGCATTTAGATTGCTTCTGTATCTTGGATATTTTAAGTAACATTTTGATGAACATAGGGATTACATGTCTTTTTGAATCAGCATATTCATTTTCTTCAAGTAAGTACCTAGAATTGGGATAACTGGATTGTATGGTAGTTCTGTTTTAATTTCTTGAGGAACCTCCATACCGTTTTCCATAGTAGCTGTATCACCAGCCCTTGTTATTTCTTGGCTTTTTGATAATAGCCATTCTGACAGGTGTAAGGTGTTATTGTGTAACTGGGAACCTGCTGGCTTTAGCGGGGAAGCTGAAGAGTGCAGGAACTGTGTGTTCTGCCAGTGTTAGCAAGGCAGAGTGCCTCTAAAATGAATGAAGGGATCTTCATTCCCTTGTTTTTGTGCGGGGCGTTGAATTGAGTCAGCTTGCAGGTGCCTTAAGAGTGGGATCTCCATTGCCTAAAGCCCTTTGGATCTCTTGGACATAAGCCTTGTTCTTCAAAGCTAGATGTTTTAGGGGTCTAGTGTCTCTAGCGCAGATCCCACGGGCTATGGTGTCGGTTGAAGAACACCAGTGCCTCACCTCTGAGGGAGCTCTTGCTATGTGAGATCCTTCTTGATTGTGGCTCACTGTGCTTGGGGCGAGGTATTTGATAACACCATAGCTCTGCCTCTCCTACCCATCTATCTGTGTGGCCCTTTTATTATTTTGAAGGAGCTTTTCAGCTAGTTTTCAGGTCTTTTTCAGAGACCATCTGTAGCTGTAGGTTCAGTGTGTCTGTGGAAAGAAGTGATTTCCTCTGCCACATCTTGGACTGCCCTCCAAGCTACATACCTTTTTAAAAATCTTTAAAATCACCCAAAATAGTAAGGATGATTACATTATTTTTAAAGTTGTAAAAACCAGGCTTGGAGAATTATCTGCCCATTGTCACTCACACAGATTATAAATGGCAGGTCTGAGATTCACAATCAAGTTTGTCTAATTTCAAAATCCCTTTTTAATTATGCTGTGTTGCATTCACACAGCTGGCAAAAACTCTGATGGGTTTTGATAAACATGATGAAATAGTTTCAACCATCTATTTTCCCTTTTCCCTTCAGGTATAATAAAAAATACCCACTCTGTATGTCAAGAGAGAGTAACATTGGAGAAATAGAGAAAGTCTTTATTTGTTCAGACTCAGAAGACAGCTTCCAGTAGAAAGGAAGGAGCCCAGAAATGAAGGGTGAAATGTTGCAGTATGTGCCACTGTATTAAAAAACCCACTTATTTTTAGACCAGATGGAAAGTGGAAACAAGTATAAATGAAAAGTCAGTTATTATAAAATAAATTTAATATCTTAAAGGAATGAAGGATTCCAAGTGTAAATTGGAAACTTTGCCATCTTCAAAGAGACACCAAAAAATGTGGATCATGATACTTTGTGTTGGAAAATGAAAAGTAAAAATTATATTCCTTGTATGTGTGGTCACCGATGGCTGTTACTCATATTTTATCAGTTAGACTGAAGAGATTGATTGGTACATTACTAGCCAGAGCTAGAAACACTGATCTAAATAGTTTATGAGATGGGAGGACCATCGGACCCATTTTAGAGATGACGCAATGAGAAGACCATTGGCCTTGAAATTAGATGTGTTTCTGTCACAGCTCCACAATGTGTGACAGTGGGAGGGTACTTAGCCTCCCTGCGTCTTAGTTTTCATTTCCAAAGCGGGGCTCATAATACCTACCTCAAAGTTTAACATGAAGTGTGATAATATATATAGAAGTACTTAGCAGTTAGTAGTGTATGGTAGAAACTCAGAAACATGACCTGTCTTTACCATCCCATTAGGTCTTATTCACATCCCTTGTTTCACAGTTGAATTCCATTTATCCTATAGAAGTCGGTAAAAACAGATGAGCTGTTCACTGTCTTTGTCATGATGATTTTTCAAATGGCTGTGGATGTACAAGGTCTGCTTGAGCCTCAAACATGTCCTCTCCACTCCAAACCATCATATAGGTTCTGATATGTCTTATTTTCACTTTTGTGTATTTTTTATGACATATTACTAGTTTTGGGATATAATATCACTAAGAATATGTTAAGAGGTTTAACTATATAGTTAGTGGTGGATTCAAATCCCATATTCAGCATTTAAAATTTCTATGATTGGGAGAAACATATTTGTCCTTCTATGACTCCATTTTTCTCATTTGTAAAATTAGGGTAACAATAATGCCTAACTCATTTCTGTGAGTTAATGAAGTCCTTGGAAATAATATCCAGGAAGTAATAAGTACTAATTAGTGCAAGCTGTCATAATATCGTTTTTAAGAATGAGAACATATCACCTAGGATTGTCATAACTATCTGAGTGGCCTGTGCATTTAACATGTTCTTTCAACTCTTGAACCGTATGTGGCTATTTTCATAGAAATAGGTGGATATATGTGGTCTCAATTTTGTTCGGTGCTGCCAGGTTGAACATCTTTGTTCTTCTGCGATCTCAGGTTAAACTGATGAGAAATTTTTGGTCCTACAGTCCATCTGTTTTTCCATTTGGGATGTCTGCCTCTTGCTGAATTATAAGAACTCCTAACATATTCTTTTTTTTTTCCAAAGATTTTATTTATTTACTTGACAGAGACAGAGAGATCACAAGTACGCAGAGAGACAGAGCAGGGGGTGGGGAGGAAGGAGGCTCCCCGCTGAGCAGAGAGTCCCATGTGGGGCTCAATCCCAGGACCCTGAGACCATGACCTGAGTCGAAGGCAGAGGTTTAACCCACTGAGCCACCTAGGCACCCTTTCCTAACATATTCTAGGTCTGAATCCTTTGTTAGTTATAAACATTGAGAAGCAGTGTTGCATTGCCATTACTAGTACAATGTTAAGTCAGACTGCCTTGATTCAAATGTTGGCTGCTAGTGATCTTTGCTCAAGTTCCTTCACCCCTCTGGGGTTCAGTTTTCCCATAAAATGGGATGATAACAGTTACCTCTCTCATGGAGAACAATGAGGACTAAATGGGTCAATGCCTGCAAACTACTTAGAATGGAACCCAGTACAGAGTTGTCTTTTGGAAACCTTTGATATGACTAATACAGTTTTGTTTTTTGACATTAATTTTTTACCTTATTCTTATACTCATTCAACTCATTCATTCTCCATTATGAAATTTTGTATTCTTTGAGTCAGAAAGCACATCTTGGTAATTTTTCATTTTCACGGCCTCAATAAACAGCCTGACCTATAGAAGGGTTCATTAAATGTTTACAGAATGAATGCATGGATGGATGCTTTTGGTGTCCTATCAATTCTGTTGGTACTAAAGTCCCCTTTCATTTTCTTAAGATATAGCTATGTGACACCTGAAGGGCAGATTACTTTCTTTTACTATGCCTATGATTAAATCTGTAAAGGGACTGTCTTTGGGGATTTATAACAGCTTGGCTTCTGAGACCTAGTCTCTTACTTAAAATTTCAACAGGACTAAATGCTTCCCACATATTACAACTGTCTGCAAAGTTAAGACCTTTATTCCAGTCCCATCATGTGGGTCAGTTCTTGAAGCTTTAGATGTCCCTGTGGTATGTGAATGGAAAGACATCCACTGATCTCTTGATAAAAATTCTATAAGTAGGGCCCAAGGAGACCTGCCCATAGCCCAGAATGAATTGTAGGTGGACTTAGGATGAGCCATTCCATCCCAATTTACAGATGAGTTGTCTGGATTTTTTTTTTTTTTTTTTGTAGCTTAAAATCCTACAAATATTTAGATTATCTCAAAAAGTGACTTTGATTTCAAGATCTTCTGAACTCCTCTAAGAAAAATGTTTCCAACCTTGGCAATTTCCCTTTACTTGGCATTGAGCTTCAGTGTTGATAAAAATCAATAGAATATCTCACAGAACAAAAAATAAATGACAAAACATATGTATTTACACAATTTAGAAGGACTGAGAAAATGGAAGGAGGAATGAAAACAAGTTGACACCCAAGAAGTGACCTTGAATGATAATTAATATTGTTTTTACAATATATTAAAATCTAGTAGGTCCTTTTTTCATAATTCATATACTAAATATTTGGCTAAAACTGTGAGGATAAATGGAAAATAACATAGGAACATAAATATTGCCAAAGCAATAGAAAAGATGTATAGCAAAATATTCGCTACTACTATTAATGTGTAAATGAAAATGTGTGGCCACTAAATTCTCATATAGGATTATCATTAGTAAATTTTTATTTATTCTACCTGACCTAATAAGTAGAAGACTTTCAATGGAGCTGAGCCATAGAGAACATGGATACAAAATGTTTCCTCTTCAATCTATCAGTGTCTTTTGCTTTTTGACCCTGTCTTCCATCAAGTTACCTTAATGAATTTTGCAATTTTTAGTTAATGGATGGGAATTCGTACTTAGCAACTAAAAAACAAAACAAAAACAAAAACAAAAACAAAATGCCTATATTGTTTCCCCTCCTTCTCTGATTTCTTCTGGCTCTTCTAGGTAAATCACATTAATGTAGCCTTGGTATTATACTTGGGTTGAACAACAAAATTGTGGGTTTCATTAATTATTTCCAACAGAGTCTTTCCTCTCCTCCTCTAAGCAGAACTATGCAAATTCAGAGCTCTTCTCATCCCTCCATTGCACAGGACTTTTGAGGTTTATCAGTAATAAATAAGGATCAGACTGGCAGTGCATGGACTTCCTCAGCCTTCTTCTTTCCAATTCATTCATTCATTTATTCATCCACCAAACAGCAATTAAGTGCCCAATATAGGACAGTTATTTAGTGCTAGAAATACAGAGCTGAATAAAATTTGGTCCTGTCCTTAAGGAACTGAGGTCAAGTGAGAGACAAACTGTTACTCTATTGTGAGTTGAGTGTTTTGGGTGTGATGGGAGAAGGTCTGAGAAGCAACCTCACCTGTCCTAAAAGGGGAAGGAGTGGTAGGAAAGTCTTACTGCCAGAGAAGGGAGTAAACTGAACTTCCAAGAATGAAGAAGGATTAGTCTTTGGAGAAGTGAACTAAGAGCATTCCAGACCTTGGGGAGCCATGTGAACAATGACTCAGAGGTATAAAACCCTGTGTCTGAAAACAAATTTCTCCATATTTACAAGAGGAGGAGAGTGGAGATAAAGGAGACCAGGAGAGTTAGGAAAGGACAAGGATGGAATTATCTGCTCAATTATCTGAGCTTAACTGTGAGGACAGTAGGGAACCATCCAGGGTTGACACATAAGAATCACCTAGAAGGTGTAGGCTTCCCTCTATTTAAAGAGAGAAAGGTGTTGATGGCAGAACTGAAATATAAAGGATAAAAGGAGGAGCTATTGATAGTTCCAGGTTGGACTTGAGTATCCAGGGTGGGTAGTGTCTGATATACTGAGGAGGAGAAGATATTTGGGAGGAAAGATGAATTCCATTAGGGATGTTTTGAGTTTCAGATACAAATGCTACCTGTCCATCATCTAGGTGACCTCAGTATATAGATATCCTAGACCCACATGTATCTGAACAATCAGATTGTAGTGTGCAGGTTGTAATTACAGCTTCTAAGTAGTAATGCTAGAACTCACATGCTCAGTTAGGAAGTGAAATTTACCTTAAAGCTTCTCCTTTCTTTCCCTCAATGTCTAGTATTCCCTGTGCTCTTAATTACTATGGGTAGACAGGAGGGTAAATCCCTTCTTAACTATACCTGGCTCAGTCAGATAAGAACCATAACTGAGGTGGATGCCTTTAGCTTAAAGAAACCAAGAGCCAATAGGATTGCCCTTGAGAGGCACGGCTTAGGATGGGCCTGCCTACTCCCAGCAGGGAGCTAGTGATACATGTAACAAGAGGTTGGTCTAAAAATGGGGGTGTGGGGCTTTGCATGTGTTACTGCCTCACGTGAGGACTACTTTTTAGTTTTGTGCTTAGTCAGGAAAACCCCTGACAGAAATTGGGTCCCTCTCCCATAGTAATTTAAGGCTTTTAAATATAGCCTCCTAATTCTTGCAGAGAGCACTCTCTGATGGGTGGGGCATTGTCTGTGTTGAAGTAGGTCCTTCTCCAGTGAAGATGTTCTGGGATGGTGAGGACGTGTGGCCTAGAGTAGGAAAGTGTATCCGTGGGTTGAGTTTTAGGTCTGAAGTGCTGTGATGAAGTAGCCTATTCCCAGGTCCCCTCCTTTCGATGACCCACAGGTGTTAGAGCAACTCCCTCTCCCCGTGCTGTAGGTTCCTTGAAGGGTGACCACCTCTTCCAGTACATGCTCAGTCAACAGTAGTTCATGACAGGCTAGAGCTGTTAAGGTGATGGCATGTTCCAACTACTCCTGTAGCCCCCTCCTGAGGGTGCGTTCTGACCCCATCCCCTTTCTCCCTGCCTAGGAATTCTGGGTTGGTTGGTACAAGTTCTGGGAACCAGAACATCGTCTATACTATGTTCCCTGATAACTCAGGGCAGAAGCCAGTTCATTGCTTATTTGTTGTTCTACCCTGCTGTGGACTGTTAGTGTCTCCCCCACCCAACCTCCCCCACCCCAAATTCATACGGTGAAATTCTCACCCCCACTCTGATGGTATTTGGAGATGGGTCCTTTGGGAGGTAATTTGGGTTAGAGTAGATCATGCGAGTGGTGCCTTCATGCCCTTATAATTAATTATGCCCTTATAAAAAGAGGAGACATGGGACCCTTTTCTGCTCTCTGTCACGTGAGGATACAAGGAGGTGGTGGCCGTCTGGAAACCAGGAAGTTCATCCAATAGTCTGATAGCACCCTGATCTTGGATTTCCAGCCTCTAGAACTGTGAGAAATTAAGCATATGTTCTCAAGCCATTCAATCTGTGATATTTGTTAGCTATTTGTTAGAGAAGCCTAAACTAAGACACACATCAATAGAAATGTTATTCCCAGAGAATTGTTTCTCTTCACACAGATCCTTGACCCAGGCTACCCAGCACACTTGCCCATTTGCAGCATTGCAGGGATGTGTCAGAGGCCTTAGTCTTCTTCCTGCTAGAAAACCCCTATGCTACTTTTGCCAACAGACCAACCCTCCTTTGAGCATGCACATTAAAGTGGGCAGGAGACTGTTAAACTGCACAAATAGAGCTAAAACTCTCCCAGAAGGTGTCTGTTACCTCTCCGGGGCAAGCAGTGCTGCTTGTCCTCCATTCATATAACTAAGTGAAGCAGTCTCGTCATCCTTCCGACAGTAGGGAAAATGTCTCTTCAGTGACTTCTCCTGCTCCTTGGCATATGAACAGTTGATCTGACAAGGCATCTACTTGCAAAAGTCTCAGTGAACAGAACACAGATCTTGAATAAGTGTTCCCGGGGTGGGATTACAGGGTTAGAAGTTCTTAAATGACTAATATATAGGGAACACCAATGGAGAAGGGGAGAGAGGAGCAAGAGAAGAACAGAATGTGGAAAAGGATTGACCAGAAAGAGCAAAAGTTGTGCAAAGCACCAACTGGGAGAGAGTTTCAAGAAAGCAGTGGTCTGGGTGGAGCATCAGACACTCAGGAATTTAAGTGAGACAAGGGCTTAAAAGTGTTTCATTTTACAGTTAGACTCAAAAGGCAACATGGAGCCTTAGCAGTTGTGTTCATAGTAGGGCTCTGTGTGCAGTGGGCTGAAATAAAGGTCTATGTGACAGCACTCCTTGTGTGTGTGTGTGTGTGTGTGTGTGTGTGTGTGACGTTAACATTTTGTGAGAATCCAGGCCAAACATGCTTGGAGATGCTGAGTAAAATGGGATCATGATAGAGGATAAAGCAGTGTGGCCAGAATGTGCAAATTACAGGGATCAAAATTACCCTTGGAAGTTTCAGAAAGGTTGCAGGGCCTGCCCCCTCCTTTTCTCAGCTCTGCCTTTGTCACGGCTAATCCTAATGTAGCTCACAGTACAGGCCAGGAGGACAGAAGTGCCTGGGGAGGGAGTAAAGGCATGATTTTAGGAAAGTTGCCTAAAGGAGGGGAAAGAAAGAGTTATAATCCTAAATCTGGAAGGGACAGTCAGGGACGGCTGGAAAAGGATTAGAACAAGTTATAATGTAAATAATTTAATCAATACTTCAACACCTTAACTGACTGGATGTTTATTTTTTTGACTCCATGTTTAAAAAAAAAATTGGATGGACCAGTTTACTTGGGCATCTCATAGATGTTATTAAACAGCCACAGGTTTTTTTTTGCCTGTTTGTTTTTTGAAAAAGAAAAATGAGCCCATCTATATGGTTTTATTGTTCTCAGCCATTTTTAAGGCTTTTTATTGCCAAAACAAGCAGTTAATTTAGTTTGTTTAGTCAACCAGCCAGTCATTTCAGGAGGAAAACAAGGCCTTCAGAAGAGTAATGTTTCAGCATGCGTGCCCCAAGCCCCAGCTGTTTGGCTGGACTTTACACTTTTTTGGGTAATATTGGCATTGAAAGACCTAGATCTTGTGGACTAGAATGGAGATGAAAGAAAGGCTGTTAAAATGTGAATGGTAGTTGAGGATTATAACAAAAAAGATAATCCTACATTATCTCCTCCTGATATAGTGATGGTTTCTATAAAGCTTTGTATTTGATTGTATGATTTCCCATAAAATCACAGGGATAGATGAGAGGCAGGCATGAACATTATTTACATTTCAGAGAAGTAGAAACGAGAGCCTCAAGAAATTACATGTTTGGAGCAATTCCAGGCAACACATCATGGGCAGGACCAAAACAAAGCTAGTGCCTTTCAAAATCCCACTCTGGGCTTCATCTGTTATACCATGTGATTTCCATGTTGTAATGAAACAGTCTTCCTCTAGTGGCATGCACCCTGTGGGCTCTCAGTGCTTATTTGTTGAAGATGATAATAATGATCGCAATAATGATCATCATCTGGAATGAACAAATGGTAAGTAGCCAAAGGGAGTAGAATGAGAGAGAAGTGTTTATGGAATTTTATTGTTAGTCATAATGGTGCAAATGTAAAAACACTGGAACATCAAAAGGAGGGAAATGTTGGAAAGTGGGACTATCCCCATTTCAGTTTAGTTAAAATTTGATTTTTTTTTTTTAGGACACTGAAATAAATGGAGTGTTTTAAAATTAGTTCTTCACAAAATTAGTTCTTACTGAAAGAGGGACATGATGACATTTTTGATGGAAAGCAACTGATAAAATTCCAAGTGGGGAATACCCATGAAAACCGAGCCTCTAGTATAACAACCAGCAGATGGGAAAACTCTTAACCCTGAGGTCGCAAGAATGAATTAATGATTTCACAGGCAGCTCCTTCTCTCAGTCACGTAAGAAAACTTGAGGCCGTACCGGAAGGCCCATAGCAAGCCATTCACTTGGCATCTGACTAATGCCAGTGTTAACCCTCAGATGTAATGTTGGCCTGAAGACTTCAGCGATGTTCTCTGCTACTACATCCACAAGATGATACACAGCAGGGAAGCTTTGGTTATGGGCTTTTTTTTTGGTCTACTGCACATCATTTTTGTTTTCTACTATGTTTGACCCTTTTTCTTGCCTATTTTTGGAGCTGAAACCACTCGGGGATGGAATTGGCTTTCTACTTTAAGGGTAGCATAATCTGATCCAAATACAGCCCATTGCTGGCTAGAGGCTTTCTATTAAATTATACTTCCCCATAAACTGTGTAATTGGTTGTACAACTTTGGGCAAGTGACAAAGGCCCTGGGTCTAACTTTCCTTCGTTTATAAGTTAGATTCCTTCCAGATTTAAAATTATATGATTTCTTACCTGTTTCATCTAAGTAGTGAATTACCACATTACTTTCATATAAAATGTTACAATTGTACAAGAAAAATCAAGGAAGAAATGAACATAGTGACATTGTTGCGATCAAAGGAATTATAAGGGCATTTGCTGGGGGCCTCAGCAAGGCAGGCAGAGGAAGGAGAAATAGAATGAGATGAAGGGCACTCCCAGAGCTGCTTAGTTTAGAGTATTACCTGGGGGAAGTTACCTGCATCCTTCCAAGCTGGGAGCGGGTCCAAGAGGCAGATTCTTATCGTGGGTCAGTATTTTCTAAAAATGTGTTCCACGGAAAATGAATTGCAGGGATCTTTCATAGAAATTACAAGAAAGAGAGTTCAGTGGTAGTATAAATTTAGGAACATGCTGGGTTCCATAAAATCAGAATTCTTCCCTGGAAGGGTTTTCAGAGTTCTTGATAGACTAATATGTGGTATCCATACTAATTCCCAACGTCTAGTAGTTCCCAAACTCATCTGGATGTGAAACACTTTTTTTTTTTTAAATGGAGATTCTCAAGGGTTCAGTTTTCTGATGAACATGTTTTTTTAAACATTCTTGTTAGTGATCCTTGGCAAATTCAAGTTCACCCCAGAGTGGGACCCAAGGGATCACTCTGATGTGAGACCTGTCCTTTACAAGTCCTGAATTTATAGGTAACTCTTGGGAGTAAAATCAGCTTCCAGAATATGTAATATTCAACTTTTGTTTGGATGTTTTTTTCTTAATTTCTTGAGCTTCACCTCCTGAGCAAGTGTTAATTCAGTTTTGAGTGCAAGAATATTTTAAAGATGTGTCACCTATTTGTGTATATCCTCCTGAGGTCTTACTAATACATCCTCCTTTTTATTCTTAAAGAATTTCAGAAAATATCTTATCTGTCTCTTCACCATAAACTTGGTGAACCTGACAACTCATTTGCTGAATGGCATCAGAAATCTCCAGTTTATCTGCTTATTTTTCATAAATTCAATCACATTAAAAACCCTTCCTTTCTCAAGTAATGTGTAAAGTTTCAAATATTTGAAAATCTGAAAACTCTATTTCATAGAATAGGATCAAAATTTAAGAATTGACCAAAAGATATATAATGCTTCTTTCGAATTTTGAAAACTTCTTGAATGAGACAAAACTCATTCATTGGTTTGGAGATACACAAACCAAATGAAAACCTGATCTCTAGGGATGTCTTTATCTTTAAGAAAATATGGTAATATTTGGGAAAAACATTTAAATAAAAGAAAGCAGAATCCCTATTGAAGGAGGAAACCACTACAGTCTGTTGCCACTGGACAGCAAAGAATCACCTATAGAGGAATTTAATGTTTTTTTTTTCACCTGCAAATAACCAAGAAAAACTCTGTAGATGGAAAAAAGTGACAGTGGTTTTATCAAGGTACTGCACATATGCATTTGACATATGTATTTGACAAACATCTTTTGGTGTTTAAGTGCATTCCATTTGATGGGTCTCTTTGATTGGAAATAAGCTGAGAAAAACCATACTATTTGAAGGGCTTCATATAGGCCCTGAGAATGCTGGCTGAGGTTTATTTAATTTTAGCTTATCAGAATATTATTAGGTGAGAGCTATGTAGAACCCAAGCATTATGCCTCTCTGTTTAGAAATAATTTTATTGGGGCACCTGAGTGGCTCAGTGGGTTAAAGCCTCTGCCTTCGGCTCAGGTCATGATCCCAGGGTCCTGGGATCGAGCCCTGCATCGGGCTCCCCTTTCTCTCTGCCTGCCTCTCTGCCTACTTGTGATCTCTGTCTATCAAATAAATAAATAAAACCTTTAAAAAAGAGAGAAATAATTTTATTAACCTCAAACACAAGGGTGGAGGACAAAAGTGCAAGAGTAATCCATATTTATTGGTATTACAATGTATCACATAGTCCTAACACCATACTGATCCCATCAGATGCAGAACCATCTATACATCATGCTTTATCCCAGTGAAAGAGTTGGGAAGAGGGAAATGAGCAATCGTTAAACATTTGAGACCACAATGTAAAACCTTTAAGTGATTATTAGACAGTAAACTTTCTGTCAATGTGAAAGTTGCTGAGAGTAGATCTTAAAAGTTCTCATCACAAGGAAAAGTTATGTAGCTATGGATGGTGATGGATGTTAACTAGACTTTGATCATTTTGCAGTATACACATAAATCATCTTATACACCTGGAACTAATAGAGCATATTTTGAAAAAAAATATTAGAAAGGTGAACACTTGATTTCTCTATCCCCTCTTTCCCATCTTTGTATGGCAAACATATTTTTTGGATTTGAAAGATCTTTATTAATTCAGCCACCCCTATACATTTTTGGTCTCAGGTGCCTGTGCATTTTCAAATATTTTCAGGATCCTTAAAATAGATTTTTATTTATATTTCATCTATATGTATCAACACTTACAATGTTAAAATTGCAAGAGCCATTTTTAAAGTGCTAGCATGCATAAATACACATTTCATTAGTCATCAGCAAGGACATGATAGATCATGTAGTTTCTGGAATATTCTGCTGAACACCTGTATGAGAATACGAATAACGCAGGCAAAAAAAAAATGTTCTTGTATTAAGTTTTACCCATGTATCCCCAGGAAGGGATTCAGGGACCCCAAATGGGAGCCTGGGCCAAACTTGGAAACTACAGCATTAATTCATTCATCAATATAATAATATGTCTGCTGTGGGGGTGCTGAAAGAGATAGTATAGGCATGTAGTTAAAGGACTTGATCTTTCTGATACTTTTGTAGCTTAAAGACACAATGCAGTGTGTAAACTTCAAAATAAACGGCTCTAAGGCAGATTTTTAGTCCTAGTACAGCCTCAAAGTTCTATAGACATATATTGTAAATGCTTAATAATGACATAATGTATGGGTAGTCCAAGGCTTCTCTGTATTAAATTTCTGTCCTTTATCTCTGAACCTGTGATGCACCCTATCTGAAAACACGCAAAGTTACACCATTTTAAACATGCATAGATGACCCTCTCTCATTTGCAAAATCAAATAGAGTGAGGAAACCATAATAGGAGAAACCAAGCCACATTTCAGGACCAAGGAGAAAGAAAAGTAAATTGTTATTCCGTTCTGTAGCATCATTCTCAGAAGAATTTTGAATGCTAGCAATTCATAGTAAATGAAACAGATAAACCTCTTGAACTCAGCCCGACTGGGGTCCACATGCAACTAGGCCAGAGTCCAAGCTGTGGAACTATAGAAAAGTTTTCTGAGCTTATTTCTTCCCCTTTAAATTTAAAAAAAAAAATGGTGGTGGTGGGAGGAAAGAGGTTTCTATGAAAGTCAGATTGCATGGATGTGAATAAAGTTTAGCACCTTCCAAAGATGATGCAAATATAAGCTTCTTAAATTCTTATAATAATGTCAAATTATTTGCATTTACAGGGAAAATACAATAGAAAATAACCCCGAGATAGGGGAAAGGGGCAATGAGATGGGTTCCCAATTCCTTGATGAATTTAAGAAAAGGGGGGAGTGAGACTATAGATTTCTTATCAGGAGGGCCTCTGATGACAATGACAAGAGACAGAGGGTGACATAGACATGAAACATGTGTCTCAGAGAAGAAGCCCCCCTCCCACACAAGGAAGGCAGAGGTGAAATGATTTTGAAAAAACAATGCAGAGGCTAAAGAGTTTCTAAGACCATTCTATGCACTATGGCTTATCTATAAGAGAATGCGAAGCCAACTCTTTAATATCATGGTTTCTTGATGATTCCTGTTATTCTAGAAAATTGAGGGGTAATTACATATTTATAACGGCTCCAGAAACTAGAAAAAAGTGAAAAGAATGGCTAGAATCCTGCTTTTAAGTGAAAGATAAAAACACTGGCAGTATACTTGAATTAGAAATATTCCTATTTCTTTAGTCATGAAATATTTTCCTTCTAGGATGTATTACACATTGAAATACCAAAATATTTGTTTTCTAACAGCTTCATTGAGAGATAACTCACATCAAGATATATCAATTTAATGTATGGTAAGGCTACCATACAAGACTTTAATTTTAAAAAGAGCCATTTCCATATATGCCTCTATAAAAACTGGCTTTAAGAATTATTTTATATTTTTCCCTTCATTTTCAAGTAAGATATATCTCTGAAAAAGATCTCTAATTTTTATTCCAAATAATCAACTTAAAACTAACTTTTGCATTGATGAAGATAATGATGAAGTTAAAATGAAGAGAAAATATGTTGAGAAATAATTTAAGACCAATGTAAACTACAAGCCAAACTGTCTAGAATACCTTTTATATTTATAGTTACTGCAGAAAAATGAGGTATTGAATGTAACTATTTTCATCATGGCTAAAGATTTCAGGTATGCATATGAGTTCTATTGCCTTTCTCCAAGAGCTGAACACTTGGATACTTATCAAAACTCAATTGCTTTTGAATTGATTTTGTCTCCTTAAATTCAGCTCTGTTGATACCAAATAAAAATCTTTCACTAATTCAACAGCAGACACTAGGTTCTGATTCACTGTAGCATTGAAATTCAGAGCTTTTGTTAAGCTGAGGAGAGTATAATACTTAAATAGAATTTTATTGCACCAAAATGTCTAACAGGATAAAGTTTGACATATTAAGTGAATAAGTTCTGCCCATATATGCCTATGAATATTTATATCTGATTTCGACTTATACACTCTTGTTTGTTCTGATGGTGGTATCACATTAATTCATTATTTTGTTGGTGATATAGAAGGCAGCAGGTGTACTTTTTTAAGGCAGAAATATTTGTTGGATTTAGGTCATTAGTCTGTACTAGATCACCAAATATAAGTTCTTAGCCACTGCAGTCATATTTTTATCAGGTAAGAATTAATCATGACTTAGCTAGAATGCTAACATTTGACCCATGGATTTGAAAATGTAGGTGAATTAGAAAAATTTGTTGAAAATTACAACTCCACAAAACCAAAACAAGAAGAAATAGAAAATCTTAGTAGTCCTATATATTAAAAAAAAAAAAAAAAAAAAAAAAAAAAAAAAAAA